>PVHY01004297.1:0-95590 GCA_004024945.1 Uropsilus gracilis
CTTTCTTTTTTTTTTTTTTAGCTAACATTGGTTTGCAACACTGTGTATGTTGAGAGATGTGTGTTTGTTACCACTTCTTATTTTACAAAATTAGTGAAACTCTTTTCCTTTCAGCTATCCAACCCCACCTCAATGCAATGACTATCTTGCTCTCTCTTTCTCCTTTGCCTCAGCCCTAGGTTTGGAGACACGGATTGAGCTTCAATTTATGCACTATTCTGGTATCATGGTAGAATGTAACTCAGGAGGGTGGTTCCCACAACCTCAGATGGAGTGGAGAGACAGCAAGGGAGACATGGTTCCTCATACAGCAAAATCATATTCACAGGATACAGCCAGACTATTCCACATGAAGATGACTTTTTTCCTCATAAACTCCTCACAAAACAGCTTGACTTGCTACATTTTGAATCCCGTAACAGGGGAAGGAAAGCAAACAAATATCATTCTAACTGGTGCGTATTTGTCAGGAGTTGTCTGTCAATATAGCAACATAAAGAGAAAATTATTGAGATAATTAAGGTTAAAGAGCTTTATACATTGTTTAGTGCAAATGTTGTCAGGTGCTGAAAGGGGCTTTAGGAGAAAAAAATTACTAATGCATGAGGGCAATCCATAATTAAAATATGCATTACAGTTTAAAAAGTATTTAAAATCATATCTCATTTGATTATATATACAGATGTAAGTTTAACAAATTTCTACTTAGTGACTGAAAGAACATCATTTATCTTCCTGAGCTAATTTTCTCATCTTAGAGATGAATATAATCACACTTCACAGATTTATGTAAACCTTAAATAAGTTAATAGAAATAGAGTATTTTGTTAGTAAGCTTTGCTTACATATTTTCATAAAATAGTGCTAATGATTTAAACTTCTTGAAAATTCAGAGAGGAGGAATTATGATGGCTTTTAGAGGTAAACAGCATTGAGAACAGCCAGTCAAATCAGTAGCAGTGAGTAAAATATCAAACTACAGCACAGTTTTTTGGTTTTTGTTTTATATTTGTCACGATGTATCTCTGCTTGAAGGTGTGGTGGGTAGACCTCAAGGGTGAAGCAGGAAAAGGTTCTGTCTTCTGTGTGACAAAAGTATTTTTAGTTGACACCAATGTAAAGAAATCAGGTTGGTTACAGGAGCAAAATAGTGGGAAGGTCAGATATTTTCAGATACCATGTTAGGGAGTTTCTGTCTGGTCTAATTGAGGATATGACTTTTTCTTTTAAAATGTCTTTCTTAGGACTTTAAAGTGAACTGAAAAACAAAATGAATATCACCTGAATGAATAAAAGTCTGTGATAGTGTTCTGGGATAACAGATAAAGCAGAAAAAAATGGGAAAAGTTGGCAAGCGTCTATAAATATTTTAGACATGGTGATTTACTGATGGATTGTATGTGTGATGAAAGAGAGAGGATAAAGAATGGTTTCAAGATTGGGGGTCTGTATTGTAAAAGATGAGTTTTCACCTACCAAGGTGGGAGATCCATGAATGAGCATGTTTTAGAGCAGTAAGATCATGTCTGTAAGACTTGCCAGTAAAAATGTTGAGTAGGAGTTAAATATGAGAGCTTACAGTTCCATGGGGGAGATCAGACTTGGAACATGGTGTGTGAATTTTAATATATTAAGTAAAAGGTGAAAGTTCATATATGATCTTGGAATAATTGATTATACATCTGGAAGGGAAAAATCCCAAACATGTAACCATATACAAAAATAAATTTCAAAAGAGATAAAAATTAAATGCTAAAATTGAATCAATAAGCACCTTTGAAAAAGTATATATATGTATATATATCTAGCACTCTGGTATTAGAGGTATCCCTTCAAGAAATGCAAATCATAAAAGAAAAGAAATATTAATCTGTCTTCATTAATCTGCACATCCTAAGATCCCAGAGATTAAATTTTGAGACTCTTAAAGCCACTAAACTTCTCAAATATGTGTGATTTATGATGTTCAAGGATCAGCTTCATAATATGTTTCCTTTATAAACAAGAGGCATTTGTGCTGGAATTCTAGTGAGAGACAAGGGAGAAGCTTCGTTCAATCTATTGTAGCTTTCATTGAAAACCCATCCCCAAGACAAGTTCAATTCCAGACTCTGCTTAAAGCATATCCCTAAGAGTATATCCACTTATCTCTAGCCCTGATCCAAATATTAAAAAGTAAAGAGAATGCAGGATATGAAGGAGATACTGTTTTATTAATAGCAGGATTTCTAGTGCAATGCTGCTTCATGTGTAGGTTTATTGATCCTTGTCCTTTCTTTCAAAAGGCCTATTTAGTGTGGACATCTCTCTAATGCTAACTGCAGTTTCAGTTCTGGCTGGGATTCTTATTGTGATTATCATGTGCCTCTGCTGTCGTTGTAACTCCTGCTGCAAGAAGGGTGGAGTCAGTAAGTGCACCTCTTTTATTTCTAAGTGTAAGTTACATGGGATATTTAGGCAAAGTTGTGTGACATTTTTTAGCCAATATCAAACCTACCTTACTTTGGAAGATTTGGGTGGGTTTTTTTTTTTTTTTTTTTTTGTATTTGTTGTCTGGTTTTTTTTAGTTTGGAAACTTGACACCTCTAAATATAACCATCCCAGTAAAATTATGTTTTGAAGAATTAGGTCAGCATAGATGTCCCCTGAACTGTTCAGACCCACACTTAGTTCTATGCTCCCATTGCAGTGCTTTCTCTCTTAAGGAAGGCTATTCAAACAAAATGAAATGGAAATGACCTGTTTCACACAAAATCTTTAATAGATGTATCCTATAAGTATAACTCTAGGATGTACTTAATTTTATCATAATCTTTTTACCTATTTATAGATTGATATTAATTTTAAAGATACTACTCCATTCAAGGACCTGGATAAAGTTAATATGAAAAAGAAAGGTCTAGAAACAATGTTCTTTTATAATCAGACTCGTTCCTCTGGCATAAGGACAAAACAATAAATACATTACCTTTTGGAATGACCATATCATTGAATGAATAATGTCCTGATACTACAAGGATCTAAGACATTATCAGAAAATCCTTTTTCCAACCTGTGACCAAGGAATATAGTTGGTCAAAGTGTTAGGTGGGGAGAGCACAAATATGGAGTATGAGCAGACAATTTAATGGAGAAAAGTCAAGGAGAAATTAAAATCCATTTTGCCCATTTCCTTAGCAAACCCATAACACTTTATATCACACAGCAATATTAATCTACTTAAATTAATTATAAATTACATGACTGTCACCATTTTATAGATCAGGTTGTCACATGTCACATAGCTCACAAGTGGCAGAGCCAATGTTGGGATGCAGATATAGTTGGATCCAGTTCTCATGCTATAGTCATTAGGCTTATTGCTAGTATACTGTTTCAGGTTTCTGCTTTTACACCTCAGTGGTTGAAGAGATTATTAACCTGAGGTCACCTTTTCCATAGTTATTATGGGAAATTTCTTCATTTAGAAAATCATGTCTATTAATACAGGATATCTACCAATATCATACTAAGTTCTTTTCTATCTTCCTATGAAAGTTTTTTTAAAGACATGAAATCCTATTTTTCTCCAACTCAGACTCTTTAATAAATGTCTCATTGCTTCTACTTATTTTCCTCTGGAGGATGATATGAATCAAAGAATAAATTGACCTTTATTCTGGCAATATGTGGGAAAACATTTTAATGATCTATGTTTCGCTCTTTGACCGAGCTGTTTAGCTGTTTCAAAATGAGCCCCCTGACAAGGGATTGTTTCAACCAGTCCTATTACCAAAGCTACACCCCACAATTCAAAATCTCTGGAAGACTCCTAGAACCTCTTTCTAGTCTTCCCAAACAAATTAATCTTGTGATGGATAGATGGCTTGAATTAAGAATAAAACTCATTTTAGTCTTGCTAGATCTTAAGTCCAATTCTCCTAGACCCTGCTACCAATCACAAAGTAAATCCACATCCTGGACCCTACCTAGGTTGGGGGATGGGGAAAGAGCAAAGACTATGCTTTTTCTGATCATTTTCCTTAGGTTGGTGATGCTCTTCATCTCTGCTCTCCTTATTTGTTAATTCTCTCTCTGTTCTAGGGTGCCAATGTGACATCATTTGCATCTTGAGTTCATTGCCGGGTCAATCAATACTTTTCATAAGCCTGTTTATGATAGTTTCTTTCTATTTGCACTTCCGGAAAAGAGGTAAATGGAGTTGATGATGGTGGACTCTTTTGGATTTCTCCTTGTGCCACATCTCTCTGACTATATGCAGAAAAAACCTTTTGCTTTTAAGAACTATTATGAATAAATTGGGCCTACCCAAATAATTCTGAATAAGTTTCCTAGTTTAAGATCCATCACATTAGTTACATCTGCAAAGCCCCTTTTCTGATACAGTATAACAAACATATTCATGATCCTTCCAAATGCAAAATCTGTTCCATTCATTCAACGTTCAGATGGTTTCACCCCATTATAGTGTCAACTTAAAGTTGATAATGAAGAAGATAATAGCAAAAAAGACATTAAAGAATCAATTTTATATAGTTGTTGTGAAGTTTAGTTCAATTAGACCATTTTAAGTAGTAATATAATAACTTTTAAAGAGTAAATTCTCCATACAAGTAAAGTAATATTAAATGTTGCTTCTGAACATTCCTTCCCCCTACTTCACATTTCCACCAATTTCTTAATTTTTGTACTTTGTTCAGTTTCTATTTCAGATCCTTTATTTCTCTTGTACAATGAATGGATGCAGCAATTGGCAGTAATGATTCTTTTGCTGGTAGTATATTTCATCGCTGTTATCATTTTTTTATACTCGACACTAAAAGGTAAGTGAATAGGGAGGGTTAACTCTAATGATGTCCTTCCAGTGCAGATTTATTTTCCATTTCATACAGGGTTCCACTTTCCTTCTACTGGTTATTAACCCAAGGTTCATCCTGTTTCCAGAGAAAAAGCATAATAAAAATATTTTATCAAGTTATACATTAAAATGTTAAAGTTTTTCAATCTAAGGTTAAGGCAAATCATTTCAAGTGTGCAATCAAATAGAATGTGATCATCCCCAGCTTCTTCCTAGTAACACACACTAATACTGCTAACACACAGGACCACAGCTATGCATTGTGGGGTTAGCACCTGTCTCCTGCAACATGTGGGCCAGTTCTTCTGTTAACATCTCTACCCCCAGCACCAAAAAAGAAAAAAAAATGGTGCAAATCTTTCCATTTGTAGCACTGTTTTCCACAAAGACCGATCTTGCTCTTATTCGGTAAAATTGAATGTCCTGATTATTTTCCACATAGATCTATAGTTACACTGATATTTTTCACTATACTAACACTTGATCCTACTTGGACATTATTTAATTTTTTTTGCACTGTCTCCTTGAAGCATTTTTAATCTTTCTCCACTTTTGTTTAGTCAGAGGATCCCAAGTAATAGGTATTAAGCTATTATTACCGAAATTTTGTTTATGTAAATGAAGACCACTGTCTTCCAATATATGATTTTAATTTCTTTAAATTTCCCTGTAATCAGATTGCAGATCACAAAGTTATGAGTAATTCTTAATGTTTTCATGATATAATTTCCTTTTGGACATAGAATTAAATGGATACTGAATATTTTATCCATGTCATTGAATTTTCAAATAACTACAATGTATGTGTATTTCTTAGGAGTATAAGTATGTTGAGCCTACAGTTTTGCCCCTTCAAAATAATTTTCCATAAGTTAAAGGAAAAATAGTGAGGGAATTAAAAATCCACTATTTATAGACTATGACAATTATTTAAGAAATTTTTTAATGGAAGTGAAATACACAAAAATTTAGATTAATATATAAGAAATAGGTAAAAATATCATCAACAAAATATTTTAATTGAAGAACAAATTATTATAATATGGTTGCAAATATAATGACTAAACAAAGTAATATGAAATTATGTTAATAACCTGTCCCCTGAACAACAATGGCTGCTAATATTGCAGAGAAATAACCAGAGATTATGTAATTCTGGAAGTAAGAACAAGTTATTGTGTATGATATGTTCTTGACAAAATAAAAAGGAAGAAACCCTGTATCTAAATTAGTCTATATATTTAACCTCTATTTTATAGGACATAAAAGAACAAGAAGAACATACTAAACAAGATGACAGAAATACGCTCAGCAAAATGTGAGCACACAAAAAAATCAACAGAGATGATGATCCAGATTCTTCAATAAATACTTTACAAGAAAATAAAATGAAGTGATGGAAGTAAAGTCAATGACTTGAAACATAAAAAGCATTCAGTAATCTACAACCTGTTAACTTATTTAGATGTCTAGACTAATAATCTAGAAAATAATTTTGGCATTTTTATCCAATCAAAAATTACTGGTTGTAAGGCCGGGCACAGTGGCTCGTGCTTGTAAGCTTCAGCCTATGAAGCGGCTGGGGCCAGGGATTGCGGTTCGAGTCCTGCCTGGGGCCCATAGCGAGACCTAGTCCCAAAAAAAATAGCTGGGCGTGGTGGTGCGCGCCTGTCATCCCAGCTACCTGGGAAGCTGAGGCTGGGGATTGCTTGAGTCTGTGGTACCCCGGGCAACGAGAGTCTGCGGTTCCACAGGCAAGAATAGCAAGACCTAGTCTCAAAAAAAAAAAAAAAAAAAAAAAAAAAAAAAAAAAAAAAAATTACTGGTTGTAACACTGATGGTATTAATGAATTGTTATTTTTTAGATGTAATAATGGTATTGTAGCTATGAGGAATTTATTTTCATTTAGGGATGTATACTGAAATGTTTAAGAATGAAATGACATATCCAGAATGTGCTTCAAAATAATATAGTGAAAAAGAGGTTATGATTTTAAGTAAAACTGACATTTGTTAAATCTGTGTGATGGGAACATGGATATCATTGTTATTTTTGTTTTTGTATAGGTTTAAAATAGTTGTTGGTAACAAAAGGTCAAAATAAATTATCATGACCAGAAGTCTTGGAGAAGGGGGAAGGAGGAAGAAAAAGGACTTAACAGGGAGTCTAGAAGAATTTTATAGTTATAGAAATTACACAGAAAATTATTGAATCAATTAAACATTCTATTGGGCAGAGCTGGACAGTAAGTTGTGAGAGATTATGGAAAAGTAAAATTGGAAAATGAAAACTCAATAAAGAAATAAAATATGTTCAGTAGGGCTTATGATGCATACATTCAAGAATGGAAAACTAATTTATCTTCCAAACTCATGAAAGAGTTTTACTACTTTTAAGTACATAGAAACATAGCACTACTTAGATATTGACAACTCCCCAGTTAAGCTAGAAGAAAAATGATAAAAAATTTAAGAGATTCATCTGGGGCTTTAACTGCTTTGCAATTTTAACTTACAAGGATGAGGTGATTTCATTACAATTTATTTATATTCAAATATATACTTTTATTATCTTACAAGAAAATTTTATGAGAAAAAGAAAATTTTATTTTTTAACTTTAATTCAAAAAAATTGATTATGAGTGTTCTTTATTTTCATTAAAAAACTATATATGTGAAATTCCCCCAGATCCCTTGTAGCAAGCAGAGGCACCCCAGCACGCCCTTGCCATGTCTAGGCCATTGGTGGGAGTGTGGGTAGGGTCCTACACTACTGGGGTTGCAATACCTTGAGTCCTGGAGGCCTTGGCCTGTGGGTACTTTCATGTGCTGCTCCTTTGTGTCTGCAGTTGGGGGTTTCGGCACCTCTGCTGGGGTTGGGAGTCTTCCCCATCTTATTTAGCCCCACTTCAGTCCTCACTGGGAATGAGAAAAACAACAACCCTACTGCAGACATATAGGACATATAGGAAAGGAGAGTAATAATTAAAGGCCCTGCATACACTGGATAGGCCCCAAATAGAGCATGGTTGAAATCACAGGAGACAAGACTGTGAGACTTGACAAGACTATAGTGATGACCTGTCACAGAGATTCACCCACAATGTTTCTGGGAGCTGCAAATCAAACTTCTTGTCCAGAGATGTGTTCAAATGTTCACTCTTCATTTCCAATGGGGGAAGAAAACCATAGAGAAATGACCAACAGCCCCATGGCAGAACTGGAAGCCACAGGAGAGGAGATGAGTCAGACTAACCATCTGCTGTTTCTGTCCCTACAGAGGAACTCTTCTACTGCCACTGGCTGGGAGTTGGGTTCCCAACACCAGAGGCCAGAACTATAGGTCAGAAGCAGCACCATGGGACAGATAGCAGAACAGAGGTGCTAGCCAGAGTAAAAGAGGAGGCATGGATCCCAGTGATAACAGGGGCCTGTAGAGGAGGCAGTCTCCTTCACCGCAGGAAGCACCACAATAAAAGAACCTGGAGAACAATGCTGCGCACATGGCCTGCAAGAGGTTCCTGACATGCTCGGCCTGGCTACACCCTCAAAATCACTCCTGGAAATAAAAACAACATGATCTGCTCTATGCCAGAAGCACAGGTTCATAAGGACATTGTACTGGGGGTGGGGGTGGGAGTGGGGGAAGAGACCAATGGGTGAAGTATTGACCAACAACTTGCAGTGAGAGGAGTGGGAGTGACTGGACAGGAGGGAGGCATGGGGGACATACCTAAGGGGATCAACAGCCCTACAAATATGACTGATGCTCTATGAAGAGAAAATAAAAAAGTAAATAAAATTGAACCACAATTTTAGGAAAACACTGACAATATTTTTGTATAGTCATTTGCTATTCACTGTAGACTCTCTTGAGATGTTTTGGGGAAAGTGAGAAGTTTTAAAGGAAATTCAGAAAGGAGATTTTCAGTTCTTGAACAAATTAAAAGAATACTGGAAATACAGGATAGTAACAGAAGAAGAGAATTAGCAAGCACATCAGAGGAACTTTTGAGTTTTCAATGAACTCATTTACATTTATGTTAAACCCAATCTCCTCTTGTAATTATAATTAGTCAAAGACACCCTTTTTATTGGTTATTTAGTGTCATGGATAACCCTGAATAATTGGGTGGTGGTTTTGATGTGTAGAGCCATAGTTCTATCTTTTTATCAATAATTAGCAAAAATTCGTAATGGAGGGATGAATGAGGCAAGGTTTGTGAATGGGTTGATCTTACAGCTGAAGGAAACACCACTCACACACCACCCCTTGGTTCCCAGACTGATGTGTCCTCCCTGTGAAGAACATAAAGACAACAGTGGTTGCTGACATTAGCATTTATTATCAGGAACATGGTGTACATTGTGTCTCCCTCATCAAATAGTTATATAAACTCTCCATGGTCAAAAACCCATCTATCGTTTTTATTTTCTACGGTTGATTTCTCAGTGCTGTATGGCATTTTGTAAGTATGCAATAGCAGGGTGAATATATACAGAATGAATAAATAAAATCAATAATAATGGGAACATTGCAGCTGTTATTTAATTTTATCTTCTTTTAGAAGGACTAAGTAAGTCAGCTTTACTGTGTGTGAAAATGTGAACATTATACTTAATAAAGAAAAAGCATAGCCATTGAGAGAGGCATATTATTATCCATTATGAGCATCAAATCTTCTGAGAACAAATTACTGCCCTTCCATGAAAAGGAACATACAATGTAAAAAGTCTGCCACCAGGTATGCTGCTGTCACAACTCAGCACCCTCACTCCTCTAGTTTTCCAGTAGCGCCGACTCTGCTCTGCAAGCCAGTTCCCTACAAGCCCTCTTCCCGTGTCGTGTTGGGTCTCCAATATGACTGATGTGGACCTATTCCGAGTTAACAGCAGCATGGGACTCTGAATAGCTACCCCTCCCTCTCCTAATTTGTGCTGTCCCAGAATCACTGTAATTTGTAATTTTTCCTATTTGTTTCCATTGCATTACTGCTCCTGATAAATGAAGTAGTTGTCTACTTATCTTTCAAGGGTACTGACTTTTTCTGATGTGATCTAGTTGTGAATATGTGGAGGAGGTGAGCTGGATCCTCACCACATCCCCATCTTGTGTGGCTTAGAACCAAACTTCCTGTGTGTATGTGCCTCCTGGAATGCACTCTGATGTTACCCTACGCTTACCTTCTGTGCCCTAGAATTTTAGCTCAACTTCAAAACAGGTTTTGTGGTGGTCCTTTTTTCCATGCTTTGCCCAAGGTGAGTCAGTGCTTGTGTCTCTTCTGTTCTTAGAAACTTCCAGTTACCCTTTTTCTCTGAAACTCAACAAGAATCAAGAAAAGCTGATTTAGTTGCTCATTCTTGCTTTTCTTGCTGTTAGGTTTAGAATGACCCTTGGACTTTATGAATCCCAAGCAGAAGTCAGAAATCCTTAACATTGTTTTTGAAAGGGAGGGAATTTTAAATTTTGATGTCTTTATTCATCATTCTTTCATGAATAAAAGAATGCCTATTGCTTATGTGACTGTTCTAAGACATTTTTAAAAATCACACAGACCCTCCCATTTCATTTAGAGCAGAACTTTTCCCATTGATCTGTCTCTGTAGACAGAGACTGAAGTCAAGTATTTTCACACCCTCATACAATAGAAATAGATAATGGTGGATGAAGTCACTCCTTATTTGCAGGATGGAACGTGTTCTATTAAATACCAGTCTCCCATGCAGAACTAGAGAATAAAAATAGTCACCAAACAGTAGAGATAATAGGATTTGGATTTAATTTCCCATATCCCTGAAAAAGAAAAGTCTATTTCTCTGCCTGTCTGAATTCATGAGTCCAGAAAACTGTCTAGGGGAAGTCAGAAATCTCTATCCCCTGGAGAGGCATGATTTTTCAGCTTGGGTTATACAACGTAATCATCTAAGGGAACTTAAAAAAATATCAGCCACATCTAAAAAAATGAAAACATGTAGAAACAAAATAAGATGATGATTACAAGGAGCTGGGGAATGAAGGAAATGGGGGGATAGTTTATAAAGTAGACAACATAAATTCGAAGCTAATAGATAAAATAAGTCCCGGTGAGTATAGCATAGAGAGGCAGTCACTAATGTGTCATTAACTTTAAAATTGCCAAGAAACTACACTTTAATTATTCTTACCACTAAAGAGAAATAATTATGTGATGTGATAGAGGTGTTTACTAATAGTTCAGTGGTTACTATCTTGTATATATAAATGCACCAATTCAACAGGTGGTACACCTTAAGCTTACACAATACCTTATGTCAATTATAATTTAACTTTTTTCTTTTTTAAAAATTTTATTGATTGCACATATATATTTGTGTATATATATATATATATATATTACATCAAGGTATACCCCAAGGTTCTCCCATCACCTTATCACTCTTGTAAGACCCTAGTCTTTTGTGTCCTCCCCTTTCTTCCCTGTTTGCTCCCTCCTCCCCAACTCTTGCTCTATGTTTCAGTTCTATATTCTTGGCAGTTTATATTTTTCTTGTCCATTTGTTTGTCTGTTTGTTTGTTTTCCCTAAATACCTCATATAACTGAGACCATCCCATATTTCTCTTTTTCTTTCTGACTTATTTCCGCTAAGATGTTTCCTTCTAGCTCCATCCATTTGCTGTAAATGACATAAGGTTGTCTTCTTTGATTGATGCATAATATTCCATTGTGTAAATATACTACATATTTTTTAGTCATTCCTCTGTTTTGGGCATTTGGGTTGTATCCATATCTTGGCAATTGTAAACAGTGCTACAATGAACATGTGCATACAAGCGTCCTTCTTAATTAGTGATTTTGTGTCCTTTGTGAAGATTCCCAGTAGTGGGATTACAGGGTTGAAACACTTTCAGTTGTTTATACCTCAATTTTTTGCTAACAGGAAAGTAATTATACTGAAGGATACAGAGTTAAGGAAGATAAAAAAGATTAAAACTGAATAATGTCTGTAGTCAAAATTAATAGTAAAACAAAGCAGTATGTACCCAATAGGAATGCTATAGCCAATTCAAGGGATGAGTGTTAATACCATCAACCAGTACATCAGTAGATGAATTGTGAAAGCATTTTGCTAAGATGCTAGAACATAAATTCCATGTTATATCATTCTATTTACATGAAATATCCAGAATAAAAATTCCACAGACACTGAGAGTAGATGAATGATTGCCAGAGTTAGAGAGAGGAGGGAGTTGGAAGATAGTTTCTTCTAAGATAATGAGCATATTTGACAATTAGATATTGGTGATGGTGAATATACTAGCAACCACTGAACTGTATCCATTTAAAAAAATTAAATTTTACATTATGTGAATATAAATTCAGTTAAAATTTAAAAATAAAACCAGTGAATTACTTCATAAACAAATAATATCAATGATATTCCCTACTCCAAAGTAGTGCTAAAACTTTTCTCAGATGATTCAGGTGTGTCAGCTGGGTGGAGAAGATGATACAGAGGAAAACCAAAAGTGAACAGTGGTTGTGTTGGTGAGGCAGGAAAGAAAGCACAAGCATTTCAGAGGAAAAACAATTCTAGTGTGTTTAAGAACATTTTTTAACTGGGATTAATTTCTTTCCAGGAATTACTCTAGGTCAATACCATTTTCAACATCAGAGAAATATTTCCTCCAGATACTTCACTACAAATTTTTGTTCATGAAAACTGGACATTTTTGGTGGTTCAACTTCATAATTTCCCTTTAGATTATCTGTACTATCTTGGCAGTTATTCTGTTGATTCAAATGTACTCCAAGGTCCTGGCCCAGGTGAGGGCTTCACAGACAGAACCTGGAGAAAAGCACAACACAAGATTTTGAAATTCAGGTAACTGGTCAGATTGAGGGATTTACCTTCACTGGAGCCCTGTTCTGGAGCCACACCATGGAATAAAGAAAGTGTTGTGGGAGAATCAGCTGTGGTACACCTTAGTATTATTCTCAGGTTTCTCCCTTGTATTCAAGAGTTTGGGCCTTTCTACAAGGTTCTCAAACTGACTTCTGAGAGGTCTCATCCCTAATCATAGAAGTAGACAATCACCAAGTCATTTCTCTGCATATAAAGAGTAGAGGAAGGAATTCATGAAAGAAAAGTCAATGGCCTCTTCCCATTCCATGAACAATAGGAGAAATGGAAGAGCTCTAATTGGACCCCAGATCTTTTTTGAGCCCACTGGACTATACAGGCCAGGGTTCAGTTCTCTAAATAACTTTTTAATATTCTAAATTGTGTTTACCTAAGTTACCTCATTAACCTGCATGTTTCTCTAGAAGAGTCAGCAAGACACTTAGAAAAAGTTTAGTTGCTCTCTTTGGAGAGCATAAGAGAAGAGCAGAGTTGATGTGTTGAATTAAGCACCCTGAAAATAGAGGCTCATTGTGGTATGTGAATGGGAGCAACTGCAAAAGAACCTTGTTGGGGACTTAGCAAAACTGCCAGTAGCTGCTCTCTTTTACTCAGGTTTCAAGAGAAATCATGAGCTCTAGACCCAAACAATCAGGTAACTCTTGAGCCTCATGAGAGTTCAAAAGTTACCATGCATCTATTCCAAATGAACCATTTTCATTCCCAGTCCTCATTCCTTCTGGCCTTATTCCCTTAATTCATATCTCATTTAATAGTATCTTCATTCATCTACTTAGTCAAATTCTGAATCTGGGAGACATCCAAAAAGTCTTTGTTTCCCTTAACTCACTAACAAATCTAAATCTAAAATAGATCTCAAGTCATTTTAATAGTACATTGTCTGCTTCCTTTGTGTAGATTCCTAGGAGTGGATTCATTGGGTCACATGGTAGATCCATTTTCAGTGTCCTGGGTGATATGGTAGTAGGAGAATTATGGGACTACATATATATAAGACAAATTTTTTTTAATCAATTGATAAAAAAAATACATATATATATACATTATCTGCTCTTGTACTACTTAGTTTAATTCTCATTATAGTCTTTCCTGACTGTATGCATCATGTATTTCTTATATTAACATTCCTTAAGTGCTTATGTATTCTATATATTTGTACATATATAGACATAGCTGCAAGTGTATATATAGATTTTGACATAGGCATATATTATCACTGGTATATGTACATGCATACATAGGATTTTTATGCATTTACATAAAACACATATACAAGTCTATATATACTTATATGTCTGTGATCATGTGCACATGTGTGTAATTGTAAACATGTGTATGTGCACACATCTATATACTTATCTTATGTATAAGTATATAGCTTATACTTACATGTAGCTATATGTTGTAGTACTTATGAGTGTATGTTATCAATATTATATGAGATTTGAGTATATAAATATATATATTTAGTATATATTACACATACATTATTAAAATTAGAAACTTCATAATTTAATTTTTATTTTTCTCTACAGTTCATTTCCCTTCATTCTTTTACTATAGCTTCCATTCCAGCAAATTTTGAAATTTTCTGACTTTACCACCTTCTCTCATACATGTCATACATTTCACTCCCTTACCCATACAAGTCACTCCCTTACTAAAAGGAACAGACTCTGCACGTTTTAGTAAATTTGCTCATTTTGGTTCCAGGATCCTCAGGCATTATCACCCCACTGAATCATCCCTGCATGCCTACACTGAATTGAATACCTTTTACTTGTGTTCCTGCAGCTTCCTTCCTTTCTTCCCTAAGGACAGGTGCAGCCGTCATAACTTTTCTTATCAGAGCCCTTATATTGAGTAAAAATTACCTGGAATGTGTATCCAGCTCATGTTGCCTCTCCTTAGAGGGAGGCATGTTCACACTTGTCAGGTGATGTCAGGTGTGAGCACCAAAAGTGAGCAGCCTCCCAGGCCAGAGTCAGAGCGCATCTCCTGGGAACTCCCTTTAGGAAGGAACATATAGAACAGTTGGAAGCATTGGTTGGCAGCAGTGAGATGGAGCTTGTGTAAGTGCTACCTTGCTCCCCCACACACACCCTGGCACTGTGGAACTTGAGCTAGGACTCCAGGACAGGTGACTTGGGACCACCAGGAGCAAGTAAGTGCAAGATTTAGAGACACAGATCTTTCTGCATAGATAGGCATCTCTCCCTTTGCCTCTTCTTCCTTATGCCTTCGGCAAAGTCACCTGTCCCTACATTTCTACAAATGTGACAGACCTAGACTTTGTTGAGGCTAGTGAGACTCAAGGGTTCCAGAGGATAATATGAACTGAGAAGTTTCAGTGGCTTCCATGGAAAATTTTTCTTAGTATTTCCTTTTGGGTCATTTGAAACTCACTCTGCACTATTACGTTACAGTTAACAGGTGTTAGACTAAACTCAGAGTTTGGTTTGTTTAGGAGCAAAGAAAATATTTTTTATGCTTGTTATTTCCAGTCATCTAGTAATCTACCAGCCTTCCCTATACATAGTTTTCTTTGCAAGCATGACTCTCTGCTTTAGTGCAGCAGCTGAGATTAGCAGAAGCACAGAAAGAGCAAGAACTCACTGTGGGATGTTTATGATGAGCTTTGAAATATTATCTTTACAAAATTATTGACTTGAAAAATGTAATATTTATGATTTTCACAAAAATTATTTTAACTGAGTCATCCTCAACAGGCAGCAGGGGGCAGGTGGGAAGCATAATAGAAACACTTTGATTTTGATTAAAATAAAAATAGCTAACAGAGGAGTGGATTAGACATTACTGTTTCTCTAATATTAGGAAAATAGTTGTAATTGTACTGGTTTAAAGAGAGGTCATCTCTTTTTTTTTGTAATTGGATCACTTTTTTAGTAACTTGAATGTGATTTACATTAACTTTTATTAATCCCTTTGCTTTTTGCTACAACATTTAGATTCCTAAATTTTTTTCCAGAGATGCCTAAGAAAAAAATTCTCTTTTAACTATTTCTCCATTACATTCAATGTTTCTGTGGTATTAGTTTTGTGCAGCCATCACCACCATCCTCTCGATGGCTCCCATCTTTTCAAACTAGAACTCTGTACCCATTAAACACTAAGACAGCTTTACTTAAACATGCTTTAAAGCTAATTTATACAGTGTGGACATATATCTCATCAGGATTCCCATTTGAGTAAGATTAAAATTTATTTATTCCTTGTAGCAATATTTCAAAGGGTATTTCCTTTAATATATCTGTTTCTGTCATTCTTTATATTCACATAAGCTATCAATCTAACTTTCTGAAAAGTTCCCTTTATAGACATGTGGAGAGCAGTCATGAGTAGGTAATGGAAGATGTTAAGCACAGTCTACCAATTTTATCTCTTAGCAGGAGCCTTACACATAAGCTAATTCATTTAGTTTTTGTGAGAAGTTGCAGCATCACTAACAGGCAGCCCAGTCCTATGAGGTACCATGTCCTAACTGATAAATGATTTGGCTAGATTTCCTGCCTAGGACCTAGCCTGTCCCTCACAAAGTCATTCATATAGTATATCTGGAGCCACTTTCAGCACCAATTCCTGTATCAGTCAGGGCTTTAGCAAAATGCTAGATGACACACTCAAGTGTGAGCAACAATAGAGATGATTTACAAATGTGTCACCAAGGCATGAGGAAACCCTAAGGAGTAATGCAGTCTCTGAAACTGAAATAGTAGAACAGTCTCTGGAGTCATGAGCACCCCTAGATCTGAAGGAGGATGGGAGAAAGCAGCATTTAAAATATGAAGACAAAGACTACATAGTGAGATTTTTTTTTAATGAAATTTTGGTTTTTGGTGGGGCAGACAACTTACTGTTATGACCCAGCCAGAAAGCAGCTGAGAAAACAAATATTTCAACATTGCCCTCTCATCTCTGCTATTACCTGCTTACTATTCATGATGCTAAAATAAACAGAAACCAGAGGGGAAGGAGTAGGTTGCTGTAGTCTTGACAGATCATTAGGCTTACTTCTGGGAAACAGAACAGGTTGGGGAAGAATGGAGATCGAATCTGGAAAAGAAAATAGGAGCTAACTGCCAGCACATCTAATCTCTATTAATAATATAACAATACCATATTTGGACCTAAGAAAATAGACTACCTGTATTTAAAGACTTTAAAATCAAATTCAGAAGTCAGGTGCCTCTACAACTATAAAACAAAGTATAATGTGTATAAAAATTCAATTGAATAAATTTAAATGATTGCATGGAAGCCTAAAATTTGATATACTTAAAAAGTACTTATCAAAGTTATAAATGTACGCATTATTGTTTGGAAATTTTTTTTTTTAAAGAAACATGGTGGAGGATACTGGGCATTAGTGATGGGCATGGTATGAAGACATGCATTTGTAGAGGTTTGAACCTATTATTTTCAAAATAGAAAAAAATGATGTCAATTAACATAACTGGAATAAGAGATTACTCTTTTCATGAAGCTTTTGTCACAACTAATATCACAATTTATTCATATAACCACACATTCAGAAAACACAGGATTTACCTAAAATTATGTCTCTCTCATTTCCTACATTCAGAGGCTCTCTGAGTCCTAGTAGTTGTACTTTTACTGTAAATATTATGTTGTCATCATTTATTACTTACCTAACAGTCCTCAGCTGGGCTGAATTGTCTCTGGCGCTTTCCTATAGTCTCCAGAATCACATTTAAAATCTGTAAATGTGAGTGTGCCTCACTTTCAATTTTTTCATTAATAGCAAGAGGTAGCATTTCTTGAGTATTTCGTATGACCCACTTCTTGATCTAAACATTTAACTAATTTAACAATGTGAAATATACACTTTTGTTATTTGTGTTTTCCAGTTAGTAAACTGAGGTACAGTTTTCATCAATAACCTGAGGTAACACAGCTGGTAAGTAGGCAAACTATAATATGATTCTTCATCCAAAGTTCCACTTTTCATCACTTTAAAATATTTTAAATAATGCTAGAAATGATAAAACAAATATATTTTAGTTCCTAAGCACTTTATACTGCTTATATATTAGCGCAGTTCTTGCTGGGCTCTGCACTAATCACTGGAGACATAATTCCATTAAATTTCTGGGGAAACAACTTTTCTAATGGAGCTTAAAAAC
Source organism: Uropsilus gracilis (assembly GCA_004024945.1). NCBI lineage: Eukaryota > Metazoa > Chordata > Mammalia > Eulipotyphla > Talpidae > Uropsilus > Uropsilus gracilis. The sequence continues at coordinate 17,926 of PVHY01004297.1, forward strand.
CAGCAGATGCAGCATCTGACCTAGAAAGAAGCAGTCCTTTAATGTGATAGAAGCCCGTGACTGAACTTGGTCACGAGAGTGGGCAGTCATAAGCTAGAGTTTCTAGATATAGCAAAGAAAAATTGAAAATGACAGATAGTGCATGGGAAATATAAGTTATGAAAATTAATATAGTTTTGCTAATATTAAAATTTAAGTGAGAGTCTCACATTTTATCTGATAATGCTACTTGGGATTTCATTGATACATAAAAGAAGATATAGAGATACATGATTGCTGCAACTTATTCCTGCTATCACTGTTTCTGAACCTACCTCATTTCTTATCACAGGTGTAATGGAAATTACAAGACTTTCTTCCTCCAGATATTTTACTATCATGCTCCTCCTTCAGATGATAACATCAAGTTCAGGTTTGAATTTCACTCCTATCTTTATAAGCCAGAAAGCCAAGGACCAAACAAAAGAAACACTCAGTGTTCATAATTATTTTTCCTTTGGCTTTATAGATAACTGTGTAATGAGGATGTACTCTATAGACCCAGGTTGTGGTTGGAATTATTTTTTTTCTAATCTAAACGTCTTTTTCACCCTGCGTGGGTTGGCTGGCAGTTCCAGTTTGTGTTAGGTTTCAGGCAGAAGAAACAAGGAGAAAAGATCCAGTCCTTGCATTTGAGATCTCAGTAGTCAGTATTCAGATTAAGGAGACATAGTTTATGTATCATTTGTAGAGTGAGCAAATGGTCCAAGATATGGATTCATGTTGAAATCCATGTGAGTTATCAGTGAAATACATTTTCACCTTCTCAAGCTCCCACCATCGGACTCCATCCTGCCTCATCTTCATAAAGTGGTGAAAACCTAAAGCTTTATGAAGATAAATATTATACAACCTTAAAAGCACCAAATTATATACTAATTAACATTAATGATAAAGTGTTAAATCACAATAATTTAGCATAATAATGATAGATGATAATGAATTTATAATTTTCATTATTTTAAAACAGACATAAGGATAAATATGTTGGCATGCATTCAATTATTATATTTGCCATTATGCTGTCTGCTATATAATATACTCAAAATGCAAAATAATCAGTATTTTAGTGCATGGTTGAAGTTTACTTGTTTAATGGGATAAAGTCAACCTCATTGACAGTGCTCAAATATTTCAAATTATTTAGAACAACTTCCTAAATAGTGGTCCCCCTTATCTGTGGAGGACATGTTCACAAACTGCCAGTGTATACCTGAAACCACAGACAGTACCAAATCAATATAGTCTATTTTATCCTATACATACATATATTTACTGTTTTATCCTATACATATATACCTAGGATAAAGTTAAATTTGTAAACTATACACAATGATAAATTAAAAATAAATAAGAATAAAATAAAACAATCAAAACAACATCCTGTAGTAAAGTTATGTGAATGTGGCCTCACTTTCTCTCTCTGAAAAAATCTTATACATTTTTCCTACTAGTTGATCATGGGAAACTGAAACTATAGAAAGAGAAGTTGTGGATAAGGGGCTATACTATGTAAGCCTATAATAAAATGTATTAAGTGGAAAAAAAACCTTGGATATTTAAATTATCATCTATTGGTAGAGGGAGATTTGAAATTAAAGGATTGAGTCTTCCCATTAATTGGCATAGTATGTAATTTTTATTTACTTAATAGTTTTATTTACTTAATAGAAGTAGTTTCCTATCTTCTTTATTTGTGTCCAAATGAGCAGTATTTTCTCATAATGCAAATTTGGAACACTATTTTCTTATTTAAATAATGCTGTACTTTTAAAATCTTCCAATACAAGTTTGCAATACTGTATAAACACAAAGAAATCACGTTAAAATATATACATGAATAAAGAAATATATTTTATTCCTATGACATAAAGTTTTAAAAATATTTTTTATTTTCTCCTTCAATGAGTTGTATGGTATGTGATTTTTCTGTTTGGTGACAAAAAAAATCTAAGAAACTCACTTAGAAGAGATAAATTAATGATTTTGTAAAGTTTACCCTTCCTTAAGTTCATAGATTACAATTACCCACAGAAAGTGTAAAGTGTAAGAGAACATAGTCTATATATATATATATATATATATATATATATATATATATATATATATATATATATTTCACATCTTTATATACCCCAGGGATCACCTACCACCTTCCCTCCCTGATAGCTCCCTCCCATCACCCCTCCCAGTTGTATACTTTAATTTGGTTGTTAGCTTGTTTTGACTTTTTCGCCTGGCCTTTTGCTTGTTTTTCCTATGTCCCATATATTAGTGAAACCATTTGGTTTCTTTCTTTTTCTTTCAGACTTGTTTCTGCTAATATGATTTCTTGTAGGTACATCCATGTTATAAATTTGTCAAATTTTATATTCTTAATTGATTAGTAGTATTCCACTGTGTATATATACCACATCTTTTTCATCCATTCATCTGTCTTGGGACATTTCAGTTGTTTCATGTCCTTGCAATTATAAATAGTGCTGCAGTAAACATCTGAGTACAGGTGTCCCTTTGTATAAGTATTGAGGTCTCCTTTGGGTAGATTTCCAGAAAAGTGATTGCTGGGTCAAATGGTCGTTCCATTTTCCTTAGTTTGAGGGTCCTCCACACAGATTTCATAGTGACTGGACCAGTTTACATTCCTACTGGCAGTGTAAAAATGTTCCTTTCTCTCCACATCCATGCCAGCACTTGTTGTTGCCTGTTTTATGGATGTGGGCCATTCTTACTGGTATAAGATGGTATCTTATTGTGGTTTTCCCTAATTGTTAGTGACATTGAGCATTTTTTTCATGTGTCTGTTGGTCATTTGTATTTCCTCTTTGGAGAAGTGTCTTTTTTAATTCTCTTTTTAGTTCAATTTCTAACTGGACCTTTTTTTTTTGTTAGGTTGTGTGAGTTTTTTGTGTATTTTTGTTATCAGACCCTTTTCACGTGAATGGAGGGCAAAGATTTTTTTCCACTTGGTTGGGCTTCTTTTTGTTTTCTCTGTTATCTCTTTTGCTGTAGAGAAGATTTTTCATTTGATGTAGTCCCAGTTGTTTATGTTTTCCTTCATTTTTTTGCCATCTGTAGATGTGTCCAGTAATTGGTTTCTGAATTGTAACTTATGGAGTGTTTTGCCTGTTTTCCTCTATGTATTTTATGCTTTCAAGTCTTACTTCCAAATCGTTTATTCATTTTGAGTTGGTTTTTGTACATGGTATGAGGGAGGTGTCTTGGTTCATTTTTTCTGCATGTCTTGGTCCAGTTTTTCCAACACCATTTATTGAAGAGGTTGTCCTTCTTCCAATGTAAGCTTTTCAGTCTTTTTTCAAAGATTAGTTGACTATATATGTGTGGGTTTATTTCAGGGTACTCAATTCTGTTTCCTTGGTCTGATTGTTTTTGTACCAGTACACTGCTGTTTTAATTACTATGGCTTTGTATTATAACTTGATTTCTGGAATTGTAATGCCTCCATTATCTCTTTATTTGGTCAGGAGACTTTTTGATATCCAAGTTTTTTTGTTATTCCATATGAATTCAGTAATTTTTGTTGTATCTCTGGGGAATGTCATTGGGATTTCTATAAGGTGTATTAAATCTGTAGATTGCTTTTGGTAGGATGCCATTTTGACAATATTAATTCTTCCAATCTGCGCTGGCTCACATTCTCATGTTTTTGACTATCATCTCCTTTCACAGAATATTTCGTAGTAAATAGCTTACAGGGGCCAATCTTGGCTCCACTGGGTGGAGAAGTTGAACTCAGTTGTCAGCTGTCCCCAGCACAAAGTGCAGAACACATGGAGGTACGCTGGTTCCGGGACCTCTACACACAACCTGTACACCTGTACAGGAATGGTAAGGACTTATATGGAGAAATTATCTCCAAGTATGTGGAGCGGACACAGTTACTGAAAGAAGACATTACTAAGGGTAATGTGACTCTCAAGATCCTTAATGTCAGTGCTGATGATGATGGGAAATATCACTGCATCTTCAGAGATGGTGAATTCTATGAAGAAGCCATCACAGAAGTGAAGGTCACAGGTAAGGATGGATGCCTCTCAAGTTTCTATGCATCTATGACTATCAACCCATTTGACACTGAGTACTGGGAAAATTCTCAGTGCTTCTGACCATTTTCATGTTACACGATTTGATTAAAAAGTTCGAATCATGCATTTTGTCTTTGAACTGGGAGAGTGAAGGGTTAAGAATGAAGATTCTGTCTGTCCTCAGGTAGTCTTTGTCAGTAAGATATGATTTTTTTCATGTTCCCATATGCTGTTAGATCTATAAAGTATCAACAGTATCCTTTTTCGGGTTTATTGTTATGCTTTCAATGATTTCTGTACTCTCCCCAGTAAACTCTACATATATGCTGTATACAAATATATAGTATTAAATAAGTCACCTCACCCTTGCATTTTGGATGTAAATGATGTGGAGATTCAATTGTAAATTTAACGGTTTCACAAATGCAATGACCTAAGTCTAAGGCATCTAATCTGATAGCCACTTAGCTATTAGATTATATAGCTATATCAGATTATGTACATTTATTTACATTCATATTTAGTTTAAATTATATTTAAAATTCAGTTCTTTAGTATCACTGATTGTTAACGTTAACTTATGTATCAAAAAACTAATGTATTGATAGCACAGATATAGAGTATTCCATCACTGTTAAAACTTTTGGGACAGAGCTGCAGACTGGGATCTTAACTTTGTATACATTCTTTCTTTGCCCACACATTAGGCAAATCATGACCCAGGCAACACATGAAATTTTACAAAAAGTTCAAGATGATATGTTCTTTTTTATTTTTATAATAGTAATATATTACCTACTTTATGGAAATACTTGTTATATCCAAAGAACATACAATTAAAGTTTCATTTATAATGACATGTTATTTATTGTCTGGTTATTACAGCATTTCAAATGTAACTAATCATAGAGATACAAGAAAAAAACATTAAGCTACAAATTCTATCAGGACCGAGATCTTAATTATTTTTTATTATTATACCCATGGACTTACCCAGTCTTTTACATTTAGCACATAGTCAATAAATACATTTGAATGACTGAGATAGTATTATATTTTTTCTCCCTTGACATTTTAGATGAAATTATTAATGACCATTCTTATTTCCACTTGAGTAGCTTGCAGACATGATCAGAGTCACACAGAGCTTGGCTATCAATATATCGAAAGGCACAGGGATTAGAATTTCTCTCTTTTGTTTTATTTTCCCTACAACTAAAATCCTGTTTCCTGCACCCTCCTTTTTCAATCAGCTGCAAGCTTAGAAATGCAAATTATTGTGCATCCTCCTAATATCAAAGGTATTTTAGTGGAGTGTAATTCAGGAGGCTGGTTCCCAGAGCCTCAAATGGAATGGAGAGACAGCAATGGAGAGATCATTCCACCTACATCCAAATCCCATTCACAGAATACAGCAAAATTGTTCAACATGAAGATGACCCTTCTTCTTAGTCATATGTTCCATAGGAATATCACTTGCTCCCTTCAGAACCCTGTAACTGGTGAAGAGGAAAGGACAAACATTGTTTTACCAGGTGAGATCTGTGTGTTTGTTTTTCAAATGGTTTTCACTATCATAAAATTCATAAATAAGACAATAGTATACTTTCTTTACTTGTTTTCCAGAACATTGAATGATTTGGTTTTGTACTCATTATTCCATTTGCTTTCTTTCTTATTCTCTTTGCCACTCTGGCTTTTTCACTTTGCTGTCTTGATGCAGGAATTCCCAAGAGTATATCTTTGAAAATTTTCTTTCTTGTGATTTAATTCTGACTCATGGTTTTAAGTATCATCAATATGATAGTGACTCCTCAAATACTATCTATTTAAATGAGAACAAGACCTCTAGAGATAGTTGTGAAAACACAATAGACCAATGGAGGATGAAATGGTGAGCATTTTGCTTTCATACTTTCTCTAGAGAGCTTGTTCTCACTGAGTTCTTCCATCCTGAATTTGTTATTTTCTTACCTAAATCTTCAATTTCTATTTGTTATGTTATTCATTTTATTTCTGAGGTCTTGAATTTTGTTTGAGTTTATCTTTGATTATCTTTTCTGAGTTTTCTTGTATCACTTTCATTTTACTTTTTGATTCTTCTATATCTTTGAGGTTATTATTGTAATTTTGAGTTCTCAATATTGACAGATAACCGTAATTTCATGCCTTTTTTTTTTTTGGATTCTGGAGTTTTTCTCTATCTATGATGTCATATTCCCTTGAGGTTTCAAGTCGCAGAGTGTTTTTTTTCATCTGTTCATTTTGCTATTTTTAAATACCCCTGCTTTTTGAAATATCTGTACTGGTAACTTATAGCTGAATTACATTTTTATTCTCAATATGTGGCAATATGGTTTTATTTGATTTCATGTGATATTTTTAGCTCTTGCTGGTGTCCTAGATACTGCAGGCATTTGCATTTGCTGTATCAGCAGGATAGGGGAGTAATATCTGGGGGAGTCCAGCTATTATCATTTGTGTTTTTACTATATCTGTTTTCCCTTCCCTCTGGGATCCAAGATCTGAGACATAACAGCCTGTCCCATTATAGCATGACACAAGATCAGTATCAGTACCTTTAAGAAGGAAGAGGGGAGTATGGTCTTGGGCTCCTTCTCTGTTGTCCTTTTTATGAGAGTCCTGGCCAGTAACCTCCTCTGAGTGGGCTTTATCAGAATCAAGGATATAAGCCTCCACACTGTTTCCACTCTCCCCTCCCCAAGATCTCTAGCTGAGTGAGCAGATTGTCAAAGTTCAAGGCAATTTTTATCCTTCTAACCTGTGTTCAATGAAACTTGGAATCCTATGTCCCCTCTGGTTCAGTCTGTTGGTCTCTGAAGTGCAAAGGGTGTGTCAGTCTTAATGCAAGTCATGGAAATTTCTCAGTATAGTATCCCTCTTGTCAATTAATCAGTGTTAATCTTGGGAGAAATGGAAGAAACTTCCTCTCTTGCCATTTTGATCATGAACTCAAAACATGTTTTGCTATGGACCGGCCGTGCAAGAAAGACCGCTGAGTGTGGGCTTCAGGCAGACAGGAAAAACTTAAGGCAGGCGAATGATCACAGACACAAATTTAGTGAGCGAGGAATTTGCTGTTTTTTTTGTAGGTTTTCAGGCCACATTTTATGTTGTTAAACAAGCTACTTTAACATTTCAAGGGGAAAGGCATCTAATGAGTAGTGAGTGCATTATCTCAGTAAGAGGCAAAAGTAACCGTGTGAGGGTAATTATCATGAGCACGTGAGGACTATAACATAAAAGACAAAAATCAATATCTTAAGAAAAAATAGATTATTATTAGATACTACTAAACATTCCTAAGCAATCTTTTTTAGGAAATCAGGATAATTAAAGTTAGCTACAAGTCACCCAAGGTTATTCCTTGGTTGTAAAGCTTTATCTAGTTCTCCCAGTTTTCCTTGCCTCGGGCTCATTCTAGTATCTCAGTGATTCTCCAAAGAGAATCTAATTAAAATATAAAATCTAACAACAGGGCTCCTATATTTCTTAATAAAAATGCAGTTCATGACTTCAACACTCTTATACCTGGGGTCCGGAGAGCTACGCCCCCTAGGGGGTCCCCTAATTCTCAGGTCAGCTCCCAAATTGTTCCTCCTGTGGGGGGCAGAAAGCTTAACTTGCAAAAATTTAAATTACAAGTTTCTCATCTCTGAGATGAGCTCCCACAATGTTTTAAAAGAAATATAATTAACACAAACTGTAGATTGTAGTACAGTTCTGGAAAATAGAACCCATTGAGGGTTCTTTTATCTTCCATTTGCTGAGTGTCAGAGTGTCAAAAATATGGAAAATTAAATGTTATGATAAAAGATCATAATCAAAGTTAATACTGAGATTCTATTCCCCTCTGATTTGTAAGTTGACATAACTCTTTTCCAGTTCTGAGCTGAAGTGTGTGTGTGTGTGGGAGGTCTCATCAGAACATGAAATTGACTCCAAAGTCAGGGGATTCTTAGCCCCATGATTTACATGTATGAAAAAAATGCCAGCTCAATTCAAATTCTGACTGTATCATACGTACGCAAAATTGTGGTTATCAGAAATTTCAGTTTTCTCTTCAGTAGTCTTGGGGTACTTTCCTTGCAAATAAGGGCATATTTTAGGTGGGATAATTTATTCCTCTGGGAATAAAGACAACACTTTGCCAAACAAAATGGCAGTCAAGATATGTAAACTATCTCCAGTCAAGATATGTAAACTAGCAAGTCAAAACAGATGCTTGTTCACATGAACAGGAAAAGAAAAAAGGTTACATACACATATGTCTCTAAATGTATTCAAGAAAACTAATGCCAGACCATGAATGCAGTAGAGGATTCAGGACTACATGCATATTGAATCCTTAGAGAAAGGGACTGATAGATGGAATAGGAATTGACCTTATTATAAATGGAGTAGTATTGACCTATAATAAGGAAACTCTATGTCTGAGTTTGGTAAGAACTTAGCTCTGCCTCTTCCTCCATAGTTGAAGGGAATATGAAAAAGGGTGATTAAGGGAAAAATGGGAAGAGTGGCTTTCACTCACCTTTGCTCCATTCTCAATCACAACTTTCTTCCATTTTTCACTCAAATGCTTATAAGTGTTTTCCCAGACTGGTTTGTGTCTAATACCATAAGGTCATAGGATTTTGAATGAAAACTTACAATTCATTCATATTTTGGATGATCTAAACACTTTGAATTTCCTAAGTGGTAAGATTTGTGAATCTATTTCAGACAAGCTGTTTCTATGGAATACTATTTGGATAGCAATTCTGGCTGAAATTCTGGCTCTGCTGCTGATCTTTATTGTGGTGCCCAGTGTTGATCTACATCTAAAATTGCATGGTAAGTAAGCTTAAGGGGTTGGGCCTTAAGTGTGGGTAAGGAAGGTAAAGATTCATGACCCCTGATTCCTGAACCCATTTGCCTCCAGAAGTTCTAAGCTCTCAGGTCATATATTAAACATATATCTTCTAAACCATTCCTTTGTCTTACATATCCTTCTCTCACTGCTAGAACTAATAGCCATGCTGTTTATCAGAAATCTTGGTCTTCTTGTACATCAGCTACGTTGAAACCCTTTTTCCCTATAGTGGTAATTTTCTCAACAAACTGGAAGCGCTTTTAAACATTTAACACCTAGTGTAATTAGCATATATTTCTCATTTGATTTCTTTAAAGGTCCAATAGTTATTCCAGGTCCAAGAAGTAAAATTCTAATTTCACAGGGTTAAACTGACTAAGAAAAGGCCATTTAACATATGTTGTACTATGCTTGCATCTCAGTGATAAGTTCAACTTGAATTTAGTTTTTAATCCTTTGTTATATGTTGTTGAATTCAATTTCTAATATGTTGTTGAGAAATTTTTGCATCTATATTTATTTTAAATACTGGTCACCAGTTTTCTTCCCTCTGTTTCATGTAAGTATAGGAATCTCTGCTCTCTTTGTTTCCACTTAAATGGGATATCTTTTCCCATTTCTTCACTTTGAAATTCATGTGAGTCCTTAAAACTAGAGTGAGTATCTTCTAGGCAACATGTAAATTTTGATTTATTTTTTTATTTATCCAAACACTCTGTGCCTTTTGAATACAAATTTAATTCATTTAAATAATAGCTGAATAATACTAGTTCCTATATAATGATTTACAATTGCCATCTTATTTTTTTACAAGAAATTTTATTTGTTCAATTGCTTCTTTTTGACTTTTGCTGAATTTCTTTGTGAATTGGTAATTTTTCATGATTACATATTTTGTGAAAGTTTTTGCTGTGTGGATACCATGAGGCTTACAAAAGCTATCTTTCATATATGAACAGTCTCTTTTTTTACTGAGAACTGCTTAGCATAATTGCATACAATAAATAAACCCATTCTATACTTTAGTCCCTCTTTTTACATTTTAACATCATAATTTGCCTCTTTATGTTCTGTATCCATGGACAAATTACAGTAGTTACAGTCATTTTGCGCTATAGTTTTTTAACCTTTATACTTTAGTGGGTAACATACCTCTACTACAGTATAAGAATTTTATAAATTTGATTGTCTATTTGCTTTTTAAAATGCTTTTTAAAATGTATTTTCATATACGTTGTTATTACAGTTAGCATTCTTTCATTTCAATTTGAAGAACTCAATTCATAATTTATTTCAAGGAAGCTATAATGTTAGTGAATTTTAGTTTTTGTTTATTCTTTTCTAACGGATAATGTTACCATATAGAGAACTGTTTATTAGTAATTTTTTTCTTTCAGCACTTTGAGTATATCATTCTATTCTCCTCTGCTGAGAAATTCACTGATAACCTAATGAAGGTTATTCTCTGAGTCATAATCTTCCTTTGTTTTTTTTTTTTTTAATATTTTCCTTTTGCCTTTGACTTTTGATAGGTTTACTTTAATACGTCTTTGAAAAGATAACTTTGGTTTGAAATAATGGGTGACTTGCTAGCTTTAATAGCTCAAATGTGCATCTTTTTCCATGTTTGGAAAGTTATTAGTCATCATTCTTTTAAACAAAATTTCTGCACTATTTTCCCATATTTTTCTGATGGAACTCAAAGAATTTAGATAGTTTCTTGTGACTTTTTTGAATTTCAAAGGACTTCAGAGATTCCTTCACTCTTATTTTCTGATTGTTTTTTTTTTCAAATTTTTAGACATTTTCCTTACTAATTCTTTATTCTATTTCATCTGTTCAATTGTTGATATGCCCAATTGTTGATATGCATTTTTCAGTTCATTCATCAAATTCTTCTTGCACAGAATTTCCATTTTTAATGAATTCTATCTGTTAAATTTCTTATTATTTTCATTTTCTTATTTTGTTGAACTTTTCTGTATTTTCATGTAGCTCATTTAGTTTTCTAAAGAAAATTATTTTGTACTCTTTGGTAGATAAATCATAGGTCACCTGTTGGTTACTAGCAGGCTAATGTGATATTTTAATGATGCAATATTCCATTGCTCTTTCAAGTTACTTGGAGTTTTTCATCGCTGTTTCTACATTTCAGGCAGCAGTTACCCTTTCTGATTTTCAGTCACTGCCTTAGGGTAGAAATACTTTTTGTTGATCTGTAATAGTTTTGAGACTTTCTCATACCACCTATAGATATGCCTGCTCCATGTTTCTCTCTCAAGTGGCAGAATTCTTTAGCATGTATGTCTTCTCTCCATCCTCCAACACACACCTCATGCCACTTCCTGATGGCCTCTCTTTTGTTTTCCCAGAGGAAAACAAGAACTACAGCTCATGTTTGTAGTTTCTCCCTACTCTGCACACCAAGACATGATTTTTGCACAAGTTTCCTGTCTACCAGTAGCTTTTACTACTGCCTTCAGGAGTGTTCACTGGGAGTCAGCCACAGAGTTGGGGGAGGTGTGGGTTTGGCAGGAAGAGTACTGGGGGTGCCTGCAGGAAGTTGGAAGGATCATTGAATCAGTCTTTCTTCATGTTTCATGAACAAACTTCCTGAGATAGTTCAAAAATGCAGTCAGTCACCAGAAACATTTAATGTTTCTTTAATGCTCCCTTTGAATCTTGCATAACTCTTCCAAGATGCTTTCCCCCTCAGCTCTGCAGAGCCCGTTTTAATACCCTGAAAGCTGTGAGAAATAATAGACGTTCTTTAGAAGCCTTCCACATGCCTGGGACATTTAGTCACAAACCTTTCATTCCCACTTGAAAATCACTAGAAATCTCATTTAATCCTAATTTGTGCCATTTTTGAGGGTAAAATGATACTGGTAATGTCAAGCTGATCATCTTACCCAATCCTAATGCATCCACATTCATTTTTATACTGGAGTACTGGAGCACAGTATGTATGCTGGAGTATATATATTGGATCTCTTCTCTGGAAACCTGAACTATCACAAAGACTCTCTTTTTGGCAGGTAAATGCTCATGTTTTCGCTATGAATGTGTTCCACCATCTCCGCAAAGAGGCACCTGTTCTTGTCCACTTTCGATATTTTCCAGCACCAATACCAAAATCTCTTCATGTTTTAACCAAATTATAGGTAAGCAATATTCCTCTGAGAGTCCTTGGTAAGATGATAGTGTGTTCCACAGCGCACACAGAGGCATTTCTGTTTTGGATGGATGCCAAATTTTTACTGTTGGGTGGGGATAAAGATGAAGGACACTTTACGTGCCATGATGCTCATAAAATTTTATATCCCATCTTTTAAACATTAAACTGAACCTGTAACAGTCGAACACACTAATAGATACCACATCTGGTAGTAAGCACCCTGCTATAGAATAAGTCTATGGACAAAATAGATAAGCAATGTTACAATTATATTCACTAATAAGATTTTTAACAATATGCTGTTTGATAAACCTTCCATTCATGAGATTTCTTGCTTCCAAAGTATTTATAAAGCCTTGGGCTTTTTTTGAACCAAGGTAACAGGGTAAAAAAGTCAGTATATAATCTATCTCACATTTCTAATGAGGCACATTGTTTGATTGTTTAGATGGGAAAAAAATGAGTTGTTTTCCTCCAGACATGTTTAACCTCAGCACCAAAACTGTGCCATAAAAAAATAGTTCTTGACTTTCCAATCATTGACACCTTTCAACCTCAGTTTTCAGACTTTTAGTTCCTTTAGGCTCAAACCATGGTCTTATTTTTGAAAACTAATTCCATTATAAGTTAATAGAGGTTAATGGCATTAAAATATAGCTCTGGTTTTCTTGCTGCATTTTTCCTCAATCCAAATTATTCCCACCGAAATAACCAATAATTATGCTCTTTCTTTTTCTCCAGATCACTTTTTCAAGAAGATACCTACTTGGTTAGTAGGTGTCATTATGTTCATTATTTCAGCATTTACAATCATCTTACTAATTTGCCTTCTGCGTTTCAAAGAAAGAGGTATGTGGGATCCAAAAAGTAAGTAGGGACTTCATGAAAATATTGTTTTTCAAATATTTAGTCTTTGATAAAATGTTTTGGTTAAATGAGTGATAAATACTTTTTTGATTATCAGCCCCTTTATCTTTATGAAGGTTGAAGCCAACAGTCACAGAACCTTCTGAGTCTTCTCTAGTTAGAATATTATTAATGATATGAATTTAGGGTTCTTCCTCCTCTCTTCCTCATCCTCAGCATCTTGATTCTCTTTCTTTACAAGACAATATAAACCAATACCATCTGTGTCAGTAAGACAAACCATAGTTGATATAGAGAAGTAATTTCTAGAAACCATAGTTGTTTGGTAATGAAACAGATACCCTAATTGTTGCCTATGTTGCTCCTATCATAAAACATATTCACCATCATTTTGAGAAGGGGATATTTTCCACCTTTAGGATCACCTAGAAAAGATATTTTAAAGGTTATATATACTCCATATAAGAGGATGGTTCCTTAAAATTGTGAGAGCACTTTCATCTCAAAGATCCTGCTTATTCTAGACTGTCCTTCACCATACTCCTGAAGAAGTCTATAGCACCAGATAAAGAAAATAAAGACATAAAGTGCCTGTCTATCCTTGAAACTGTAGGCCACCAGAACAAGTGTGATGCTGCTTGTGTGCGGGATGGGTATCTTTCTCTTTGTAATTGTCTTCCAGTCTTAGCCCAAACACATTTGTCTCCAGGATCATCCATGTAAACTAACCTGCTCTTATATAAGCCCAGTAATATGCTGCAGTAAGACCTTAAAAAAATTAAGTCAATTAAAACTATTTTAAATCTGTAATTCTTTCCCTGTTGTGATATTCCTAATCCATGCTTTCCTCTCTAGTGTCCATTTCAGATGAACTTTTCCAAGTGGATACTATGTGGTTGGAAGATATTACTGTCATCCTGTGTATTCTGATGGTCTTCATTCTCATGATCATTTCCTTTACTTACTTTAAAATCAGAGGTAAACTGATTGGGTAGGGTGGTTAAGTCTGAAGGTATTGTTCTCTGATCAATCTTTAGATATCCAAAGGAGTGACCTTTCCTGTGCTTGAGCCTCAATAATGGGAGCAAAAAAAGACAGTTGCATGTCCTTTATAAGGGCACTCTGATTGTAGTTATCTTGAGACTTAGGGTTTCTACCACTGTCAGTGTCAATGACTCAATTTCAGTGATAGTCTCAGTTCTGACTGCACAACTGTGATAAATATCTCAACTAAACTTGGAAGTCCCTGCTGATTCATTTAGAAGCATATGACATGGAGGTCTGAGGGGAGAGGGATGAGTCCTTGACTGCTGTTCCCTGGAAAAACTGGAGGGCATTGACTATGCACCAAACCTGCTGTGAGAAGGAGAGTTTTCTTCTGGGGCCTTGTTAGGCAAAGTCTCTATGTTCTTCATGGTTGCACAAAAGGCACCAGGCAGAAGATTGTGGAGTTGAGTCAGATTCCTTTTTACCTACCCAGTATTAAGAAACACCCTCCTGTTGAGACTGAATAAAAGTGCCTTCTTAAAACACAGACTTGTGCTCTTCATGCCTTTTTCTGCTACCAAGAGGAACAATCCATCATTTTGTGGTATCCGTAGGCACGAATTCATGATGGAGCCTGGTAGTAAATGTTTGTAGCCAAATTCTTTCACTCAAATCATTGACAAAGTAATATTAAAGTTTTGGCTACACTGGGTTACAAACCCATTTCTTGTTACTATACTTTGATATCTTATTAGGATCAATGGAGGGGTTATTTTAGTCACTCAAAGATTTTTATCAATTATCTGCTTAATTTTCCCCAGAATTACATGAAAAAAAAATTGAGGCAATACATTAATTTATCTGAACTAAAGATTATAACAGAATGAAGTGAAAAGACACAATTCATTCTATATGTCAACACTTATACTCTACTAATGTCTTACATTGCTAATGCCATAGAGTTTTGTAGCAACAACTTCATGATTACATAGTCAAAATTTAAAATTTGAGCACCAAGTAAAATACTCTAAATTAGCTGAGTATTTATTAAACACACACACAAAAATCAACCACTTTTATAATAAATCAAATTTTATTTTACGAAGACAAAATAAGTTCACCAAAGAATTTCTCTCCAATTTTTCTCGATGTTTTCTTCAATTCTACCAGTTTTGTTTTGGGGCTTAAGATGAATCCCATTACCTTTTTTGTAGGTACTTTCTCTGTATCCTGTCACTGAATGAATATATCTCTTTTCATATGTTGAAGAGTTGATTATTCTCATTCTCTGTCTCTTATAATAATGTTCCAGGGGGTTAAGAATACACAAGAATGTTAGGAAAAAAATTATACATTAATTTCACAGCCCACTGCAACTTCTGATATATCTGTGGTACAAGCATAAATTTTATTGTGCAATAGCTTTTTGTAAGCAAACAAACAGAACACATAGTGATTTATTTTTGTCTGAGTTTTAGGGGCTAAAGAAAGAGAGAAAATATATCCTTAATTATAATTTCAGCAGATTATTCATTTGTTCCAGTTGTAAAGAAAGACTGTGCAAATTATTTTTATACTACTTTAACTTATTCTTTTAATTGTGATGATACCATATTCTCCACATCAGGTATCATCCCTGGGAATTAAATTCAACTCCTTTCTAAAATTTTTTTATGGATTTCCCTCTCATTTGTTTAGTGTAGATAGTCAAGTTGATTTCTGAATAAAAGTACTTTTATTATCTTTTCCAAACACATCTTTGGCATCATAAGATGTTCTTAATATGTTCACATTTCAGCTGCTTGCCTTTAGTAACATGTGAATTTATAATGTCTTGAGTAAATTTTATTTTCTTTATAGGTTTCTTACAAAGTCAAGATATTGAATAAACATCTAAGTCTCATCTGAAACAAAACAGTGGAGTAGGCTGAGCTCTCGGAAGGAAATAACTATGACTCCACAATTTTATGTCGCCAAATAATTGCCAGATGGAAGATAAATAAAATTTATTTGTATATTAAAATTTGTTTTATTCATAGATTTTTTGCAGACTGTTAACTAAGAAAAAGATGGAAATACTCTCAGAAGATAACAAATTAATGGAATAACTAAATTAAAGTCCATAAACTACATAGCAAAATGGAAGTGATTCAACTTCATACCAATACAAACATCACAGATTTCACAATAGTTTTTTTTAATTGATGTTTGATTACTGATAGATATGACATCTAATTATTAATATAAGGTTATTTCTACATTCAGTGAGTTACTTCCAAATGATAATGACCTGATATAATATTTGTCTAGCAATCTTCACTAGTCTGGTACCAAACAAATTTATAAATTAAAGTAAAATCATATCTGTAAAGATTCCTAAAATCACTATTCAGAGTAAATTAAATCCAGATCAATGCAACTCAATCTTACCACTACTAGAAAATCATTTAAAAACCACTACTAGAAAATCATTTAAAAACCTTAAGTTTTGATGATTATTTGGGACTCACAAATTCCTAATTTTAACATAAATTGATTAAAACAAAATCATCATGTCATTTAGTAAAAAAGCACTAAATGTTTGCATTTTCATTTACAGTATATATTTGTTGTGGTTCTGTACGGACCAACATGTGGTCTGTATGAATTGTTAGTTCAATCAGCAATAAACAAGAACTGAAAAGAGTCATTCTCAAAAAATGGCCATTCTCAAAAATTATAAAGAAAGAGTTAGAACAATTATTTTTCATGGTGGATTTACTAAATTTTTAATATTTTTCTTATGTCATTGCAGTACCCATAGTTCTCCTACCATCATATCAACCGTGACCTATCACCATATTCCTTCATGTGCATCCCATATTTAGTCTTCCTTTTGCTTTATATGTCAGTTCTATTAGTTTGCTAGCTGTGAATTTTCTTGACCTTTTGCTTAGTTTTCATTTTTCCACATATAAGTGATATTTATATTTATCTTTCTTTAATTCTGTATTTACCTTTTTCCTTCTGACTAATTTTGGCCAGCATTCCTCCCAACTCCATTTGTGTTGCTGCAAATGGTATGAGTCTGTCTTATTTGATTTCTAATAATATTCTTTTGTGAAAATATAGCAGAACTTTTTGACTCGTTTGTTTATTTGGGGGCATTTGGGTTGTTTACATATCCTAGCTATTGTGAATAGTGATGCAATAAACATAATAGTGTTTACTTGTTTCTTTCAAATTTGTGTGTGTGTTTTTGTTTTGTTTTGTTTTACAATAACCAGGATATGGAAACAACCCAGATACTCCCAAACAGATGAATGGGTCAGAAAGCTGTGGAATATGTACAAAATGGAATATTATTAATCGCTCAAAACAGAAAAACTTATGTCATTCACAGCAACATGGATGGAGCTAAGAAGGAATCATGTTAGCAGAAATTAAGCCAGAAAGAAAAAGAGAAATACTGGATGGTCTCACTTATATGAAGGATATAGGGAAAACAAACAAACAAATGGACAAGAAAAATCGAAAACTGTCAACAGAACTGAAACATAGAGCAAGAGAGGGGGAGGAGGATAAAATCAGGGGGGATGGGCACAAAAGATTAAGATGGTTCACAGGTGATATTGGAATAGAAGTGATGTAATATATATATATATAATTTTTGTTTTCTTTGTTATAATATATTATATAATATATATTATAATTATATATAATTGTTTTTGTTTCCTTTGTTGTGTTCCCAGGAATGAAATTGATGGATCATATTCTAGATTCACATTCTGAGGAAACACCACATGGCTTTCCATAGTGACTGGAGAAGTCATGATGGATTTAAAACTCAATATGTAAATTTGCTTAACATAGCATGACTATATCTTAATTAGATGTCTTACCTCCTTTTCATATCTTTTTTTAATCTAGTGTGTTCATGGTCAAGTATGCCCTCCTCAACTGACTTCAAGTCACTTTTCATTATACATGTTTTGACAGAAACTGACTATAATCAGAATTCCAAATCTCTAAAATAAAAAAGATGCAATTAATTGCATAGAACAAGTATGAACTCTGTTGGTCCAACCAGCAATAAGCAGAAATTGAAAAGGAAAGTCATCCTTAAAAATTGGAGACATTGACTTCAGAGGGGAAAAGTAACGTTGTTTGAAAAAGATTGATTTAGGTAATAAGCATAGATCATATAGTACAATTTGACATTTTAGAAATGAGACTCAGATGTGGATAATCTTGAGCAAATAGCACCTAAATAGTTGCTTAAAGAAATGAAAATATGATGTCTCAGTTCAAATACTATAGACAAGGTGACTTGTAAATGACAGAAATGTGCTTCTTACATTTCTGGAGACTGGGGTGTTCAAGATGAGGGGAGTAGTCAGACTTGGTGTATGCAGAACTCACTTCCTCCCTAGTTTACTCATAGCTGTCCCTTCCCTGGTTCTTCACATGGCAGATAAGGTCAGAGAGCACTGGGGTCTCCTTTATAAGGCTCTTAATACCATTCATGATCCAATTCTCTCCCAAAATCCCTACTTAAAAACCATTAAACTGGGGTGTGTGTTTTAACAATAAATTTAACAAGTGAAAAAAGATCTTCCTAAGATGTCATTTAAATCTGGTAGTTAAGAAAGCTGTGTCAAATGGAATATTATTCATCAATCGAAAAAGACAAACATATGTCATTCACAGCAAGATGGAAGGAGCTACAAGAAATATTAGTGGAAATAAGCCAGAAAGAAAAAGAGAAATACTGAATGGTCTCACTTATATGAGGAATATAGGAAAACAAACAAATGGACAAGAAATATTTTAAAACTGTCACCAGAATTGAGGAATAGAGCAAGAGAGGGACAGGGGGATAAAATCAGGGGAGAGATGGGCACAAGAGATTAAGATGGTTCACATGTGATAAGATGGTGGGAAAATCTCAGGGTAGACAATGATGTAACATATATATATATATACACACATATATATGTATATATGTGTGTGCAACCAATGAAATAATAATAAGTAGACGAAGAAAAAGAAGAAAGTTCTGTGGGTGCACATGTGTGGGTGCCTCTGTGTGTGTATATGTGAGGACTTCAATTCAGATTGATGCGATAGATTATTTTAATTGTTCCATATTAATAAAGAGCCATGAAAAACTTCATAGAAAATGATGACTCATTCACAGGGAAAAAAGCAGAAAGTCAAAATTGTCTTTGGTAGAGTCCTAGGGAGTGATGTCTGTGTAATGGCATGTGGTGTGTAGTGGAAGATAGATGAAATGGGGTTCATGAAGGGAGTATAGTAGGGGTGGGAATAGAAATAGGGGGCTCCCAGTCTAACCAAAAGCCTTGCAGAAGGGAGAACAGAGGCAACATAGAGACCCATACTTTTGAGTCTCTCAAACAGCAAAGCAGAGATTGACCATTGGGTCAGGGCCTTAGAAAGGAGAGCAAAGAGAGAGTGCTCTCAATTATCATACCCCATCCCCTTCTCCCTCCCACACCACTTCTACCACCCCTCCCACACACACACAGATGTATACATAGCAGCAAATAGTCAGTTCAGATACAGAACCTCAAATAGTAAGGATAGCAGTGGAACTTAACCAGCTTTCCATAGTCTATCCATTGTAGCAGCTAATTCCTTCCCCTCCCTGGAAACCCCACCCCTGGACAGAGAAGCATGAAGGTCAATCATCCCTGAGAACTGACTCTCCCATCCACCGCCCAAAAAGCAGATAGATTTAACAAAAAAATAAAGCTACAGTGTTGCCTACTGGAGATGAAAAAGAAAATGCACTGAGTACTAAATTGCTGATGTAGAATTCCCTGCCCCCCCCCGCCCCATTATGCTTGTGGAGGTAAAAGTGGTTTACATTTTTTAATCACTTTAGAGGCTATAGGTTCAAACCTCCACAAATGTGTTTTCACACCATGTCCTCCACCATGCCCCAATAATCCTCCACTAGTGCTTGCCCACCATGACTCATTCAGCAGGATTGCAATGAGCAGGTTGGTGAGGATTTTACTTGGATGCATGATGGGTTATTCCAAGGTAGAGGCATAAAAGGATTTCAATTGGGCCACCTGGTAGTAAAGGTCTCATACAGACACTTAACATTTAGACACTGATACATTTCCTTGGGCTGGTTTTGAACTAAGACAAGCATATCATATTTAAATGTTCTTTTTCTTTATAGTTTATACCATTTATCTATGCAGTCACCACAGAAACATAAATTAAGACCCAGTTGATAGCACTATATGTTGACAAGAATCATTAACATTGAGATACTAACATGAATTATTACCATTTAGTGATCCCCTTTATCTATAGCAATTGTGTTTTCTACATAAATACTAGTACTAATGTAAGTATAGGATCAAATTTTAAAGTTCTTTTATTTTTATGCTTCCATCTCTTTTATACTAAAACTGCTTTTATCATTAAATTTTAGGTATGTATATATATATATATATATGTGTGTGTGTGTGTGTGTGTGTGTATACAAATATACATATAAATCAGGGTTCTCCAGATGACTCCATATTATATATATAATAATACATATAATTACTATATGTGTTACATAATTCCCACATAATATATAATTCCTATCACATATATGTACCGGAAATGAGTTTGTGTTAGCTGTTGTGGTTATAGAGACCATAAAGTCCCCAAATGGGAATTGGCAACTGCAGAACTAGAAAAAAATAGTATAATCTGGTGAGTCTAAAGCTTGAGAATTAGGGGAACAGAAGCCATAACCCCCAACACAAGGCCTGAAAACAGAGGCATCAGTCTAAAGGCCTGAAAACTCAGAACTCTGATGTCTGAAGGGGAGAATGTGGACATCCCAGATGACTACAGAAGAGAAGTCACCATTAGCACATTTTTTTTTTTTGTGTTTGGGTCCTCAGTGACTGGATTGCTGTCCACCCAGAACTGCTGGTCATCTTCACTACACAAGGTACTGGCTCAAATGTTAGTCTCTTCCAGAAACACACTCACAGCCACACAAGGAATAATGTGCTACCAGTGAGAGGGCATCCTTTAGTCAGAGGGTGACTCAGGAAATGAACCATCACAGCACATGTTTTTAAAACCACACATCTTTTGTTTTGCAACTTCATTTGTGTCTCAGTTTGAAATTCAAGATTTTAGTCCATTTATATTTCTGATTACAATATATTTTTTTATTTCAGGGAAATATTTCTATTTTATAATAAGTTATTTGTTTCTTATCACTTTGTTTTGCAACCATCCAGTCTGGGTAGCAGCTAAAGAAGAATGCTGGAGCTTTTGGCATTATCTTCACATGATTTTTCACAGTAAACAGGGGTAAAACAGCCTGCAAAGTAACAGCCACTCATGACTCTCTTTGAGTTACCCTTTTGTTCCAACAGACTCTCCCTTGTTTTCCCTTAAGTTCTCTTTCTTGAGTTCCTGAGTTCTTTCTCCCTGAGGGTGACACAGGGCTTTTATCCCCTCCCACCTAGGTCCAGGTGTGCACACTTATGCATGTGCATACCCACTGGTCCAGCCATATAAAATCATGGGGCAGTGCAATACCATAGGTGCTGGTTATAGAGACTAATGGTGGGAGGGTATGAAAAACCCTGATAATTCATTCACTTCATACACTTTTCCTACATATTAGATATTCATAGATTGAGATCTTAATCTCAGTGCAAATATATTTAGGTATTTTCTTATATATTTAGGTAATTTCTTATGAGTAAATTTGTTAAGAGGATATATAGGTAATCTATTTTAGGAGTCTTTGAATATCTATAAAAGTTTTATTTTGCTCCTACACAGTGGAAATTATTTGGCTTTCCACAAAAGTACAGATCTTTATCTAAAATGCTCTTTCTTCAGAGTTTTACATCATTATCCCCTGCTTCCTGTTCTCCAGGTGTCCTGATTCTTTAGTCATTGTCTTCTGCTTCCTGTTCACCAAGCATCCTGAGTCTTATGTCATTATCTTCTGCTTCCTGTTCTCCAAGCATCCTGAGTCTTATGTCATTATCTTCTGCTTCCTGTTCTCCAAGCATCCTGAGTCTTATGTCATTATCTTCTGCTTCCTGTTCTCCAAGCATCCTGGGATTAAGAGAAGTTGGAGTTTCAGCATGTAGAAAACCTGTTAAGGAAGTTGTAGATGAATCAAATGCACATGGACTCAAGCCTAATTAAACTTAAATTATGAGGGGAAGAAGCATACATGCTGGTACTCACTGACATTTCATAGGTCAATAATGAGCAAGATTAAAATGTAGGTTTTCTAGGCAGAACAAATTTTTTTAAAAGTAATGAACCTTTCTTATTGTAATGTTTGTAGAGTTTGTAATAGTAGAGTTCCTACTAAGTAAGAACAAGTATCAGCAACCATTTCTTTGTAAATTGCATGTATCATTCAAGCATCTCTGAGTGGCTCATAAACAGCCTTTCGTCAATTAATTTGTCAATACCTAAGTGTGGTAATTGGGCTGAGGTTTTTTTTCTGGTGCCACTGAGTTTTTATATAAATAGTAAACCCCCTATTCTCACACACACCCTCTTTTTCTTAATCAGTGAAGGGGGACTTGAAAATGTGTGGAATGAGCACATAAGTAGACATGAAGTCAATCCTAAAATGTTCCTGTTCTGCTTGCTAACATAGAGGAGAATATGGAGATAACCCAAGCTGCCATTTACCCTTGGAGTTTATTTGACCCAGATGTTTCACAGAATGCAAGCTAAATGTGCAACAGATTCAGGTGGAAATATAAGATAACACCTCTTCAGAGCTTCCACCCTTGTTGCCCTACTTACCTCTCAGTGAGTAAAACAAGGCAGAAATGAGGAAAGTAAAAAACAGCATCAGTGTAATCAGGATCATCCTTATATCATCCATCCAAGAGTTATACATTAGTAATAGATCATCTGAAGCTGACACTGGAAGAGAGAGAAGGCTTAAAATCTGAGAGAGAAAGCGAAAGAGAGAGCAGAGGTAAAAGGATACACAGTTAAGACAGCAGTTTGACAAAGGAAATCTGCTTCTCCTAATCTATTGCTCATTTGCCTGTTTTTTTTTTTTTTAATGTTTGTTTTGTTCTGGGAATAGATGGGGATAGTAACTGGACTTTTTGGTAGGATAAGACTTGACTGTTTGGATGAGTGAAAGTACATGCTGTCTGAACTGCAAATGCAAACCATGAGGCATCATATATGCTCATTTATCCACAGGTAACTGAGAACATATTCTCATTTGCTTTTATACCCTTGGTTAAGACTTATAGAGGCAAAATGTTTCAGAAATGCCATTGAGAAAAAATATTGGATTCTGAATGGATAAAAGAAAATTTCATTGCAGCTCAGTGGTGAAAAATAATATTTTACCATGCCACATGGATAGGATCAATAGTGATAAAACTCAGTCTATCAACCTAATTAACAAACACATAAGAAAGTAGTTTTGGTTACTGAACTCACATCTTTAAAAGGTCATAATTGTGATGAGACCCTAGAAGGACCAACAGAGATGTTAAAGACAGCTGTTTTTATTTCATAAATACAAAGTACTGCCATTAAAATGTAAGCTCCAGGAAGTCAGGGCTTAATATTCATTGATAAATTCCAGTATTTCTAAATGTACCTAGCACATAGGAGGCCCCTAATAAATATATTTTAAATGAATTAGAACTACAAATAAAACATTCAGTAGAAATCAGAAACAGATGCAAAACAATTTTAGATGTACCAATTATAGCAATCATAAAATAGTGATACACACTGCATTCCAAAAATTAAAAGAAATACCACATCTGAGGGGGGATATACTATATTGTGAAAAAATGAATAAGGGTGTTTTAAAAACAAAAAATAAGTATAAAAAAAGTCAAAGAAGCATCTAGGAAATAACTACAGGACAAAAAAATGATAAAATGTCACATCAGATCTTTATGTTACATTTGAAAAAGTCATAAATGGAACTGATGCCATTAAAATATTATACATGAAAAAAGGAATTCAGAGGATACAATCCACAATAGATTAGTCATATTTCAGGTAATAATAAATAAACTGTATAATAAATGGGAAGATGTGAGTATGGAGAGAAAATTTGGATAATAAACAGAAGGTAAGTGATTTGTAAGATGGATTTGTAAGTGATTTGTAAGATAATTTGTAAGATTACTTATTGATAATGTGAAAAAAGAACATAAGCTAATGGATGGAGAAAGGAAGCATTTGAAATAATGGTAGTTGAGAATTTAGAGATTTGGAATTTAGAGACTAATCCAGAAAATAGGGGATCTCTAAACATCTTGATTATGAACACTATAAAGAGTTCTATACTGGGGCACAGATAGAGGGAGAGGGAGGAACATCATCACTCAGAAGAAAAAAACAGTTAACTTTCAAGGGAGTCAATTATATTGACAGCAGATTTCTCAATAAAATAGCAATAATGAAGTCAAATAGCAAAATGATAGCCAAAATAACAACATACACATTTAGAGCACTGGAAAAAACTAACTTCTAATCTAAAATTTTATAGTCATTGAAATAAAAGCTTCCAGACAGAATATGATATTATTTATAAAACTTTAAATGCAAGAAAGAAAAATTAAAATATTATAACTATATGGGTAAATATAAGTAAATATGCTGAAAAATATAATAATTTAAATAGCTTCTAAGTCTTCAATAACATACAATTAAAATCCCAAATAACCATAGTAAATAACTCAATGGGACTAAATGGTATTAAAATATTCCAATGACTTTTTATGTTCTGAGAGTGCTTAAGTATTGATTCACTTTATACTTGATAAATGGAGTATAAATGTTACAATTTTTAAGAGAGCTATTTCATTTACATAAATGCTATATAAGTTATATGTCAACTGTAAGTGAAAACAAGTGGAAATATTAAAATGGAATTATAAATGAAAATGTAATTATAAAAAAAGTGAAAATGAAAGCCAGAGTGGAAATATATAAATAGAAAATCAAATAAGCACAAAATAAAATAAGTGATTTGAAATTTGAATAAGAGAGATGTAATCTTGTCATGTGATAGTTATTGTCAGAAAAGATAGATTAGAAAATTAATATATAATTATATGTTTTCTTGCAATAGGAGCATAAAAGTATAGGCATGCAGAAATGTCCAACCATAAAAGATTTCATAAGGTTGAAGTTTACAGTGCCAAAATAAACCAGAATATTACTGGATTGGCCATAATGCTATTGACAAAATGGTTGCTAAGGTGAGTAAGCACTATTAGTTACACTATAATGGTCAGTGTTTCTTTTCATGAGTAAATATTGGCTTGTAGTCAAAACTATAGGTTGGTAATTAAAAACTGTGTTTTGTGAATGAGTGATTGTCTGAATTTGATCATTTTGCACAAAACAACCACCTGAAAATGATGTGAAGAAGTATATCTTCTCCATGTTACTATGTCCATGAATGAAGGTAGAAATATAGCTGTCAGTACAGACTAAACTCTGGCCTTGAACAGTTGAAATAACTGTATCTGAAACCTCTGAGAATCACTTAAACCCTGAATCTTCCTCTTGCTGCTGCTACAAACTTTATCTGCATACTTCCTAGAAAAGAGGGCACTAACCATAGAAGAAATGATCTGAAAAATCTGATGTTCTAGTCCCATTTACCTGCGTTCTTGAATTTCCAGTAGACAGGAAAGATGACAATAAGTAATAGGAAAGGTATGCACTCAAAAACAAGAATACACAATTTATGTTGTAGATCTAAAAAAGAGTTCAGGGAAAGAATTAGGAGTTAGGACTTTAGGAACACACTGGAGTAGCAATGAACATGTTGAATATAGGAAACTTTTCTTTTTTTGATGATACTGGATGTATTATTGTTATTATTGTTGTTGTCTTGTTCTATTTGTTTTTTAAATAATTTATATACAAATTTCACATCTTTGTGATTTCTTGGGTTCACCTCCCCCCTCCTGACCGTACCCACCCTGTCCCATCCCCCCCCCCAAGGTGTGTACTTTAATTTGGTTGTTGGCTTGTTTTGACTTTTCTTCATGGCTTTTAGTTTATCTTTCCTATGTCCCATATAGTAGTGAAACCATTTTATTTCTTTTTCTCTTTGACTTGTTTCTGCTATATGAATTCTTCTAAGTCCATCCATGTTATCATAAAATCGTCCAATGTGTCATTTTTAATTGATTAGTAATAGTCCATTGTGTATATATACCACATTTTTTTTTCATCCAGTCATCTGTTTTCAGATATTTTGGTTGCTTCCATGTCCTTACGATTATAAATAGTGCTGCAATGTGGCCAACAGGCACATGAAAAATTGCTCAATGTCACTAGCAATAAGGGAAATGCAAATCAAAACCACAATGTTTACACCAGTAAGTATGGCCCACATCCATAAAACGGGCAACAACAAGTGCTGGCAAAAATGTGGAGAGGAGACACTCTTACACTGCTGGTGGGAATGTAAACTGGTCCAATCTCTATGGAAAGCTGTGTGGAGGGTCCTCAAATTAAAGAAAATGAAACTACCATATGACCCAGCAATTGCTCTCTTGGGAATCTACCCAAAGGAGACTTCAATGTGAATATAGGAAACTTTAAAGGTCTCATTGCTAAGTGCAGTTAGTCCTCTTCAGCCTATGGCAAAACTCTGGCCAGAAAGGTAGGATGTGACTGAAGGTGGAACTGGAATTCAAGGTTGAGACTAGGGTCAATAGCCATTTGGGCTGAAGATCCAGCAGGATGAGAGAACCACCTCTTCCTACCCTCCCCCACACTGTGCAGCATGTTATCACCCTGGCAATAAGTTCTAGAAAGTATAAGATTCTGGTCACCAAACCCACATGAATACTTATGTGTATGATACCCACATGAATGCTTATGTGTTTATAGGAAGAAGAAAGTGGTAGTTTTGGGGAACTTTGAGTTAACTGAAAAGAAGAAATGTATGGGAAGCCAGAAATTTTACAGCTCAGTTGTTGCATACAATGCAAGGCTCTTCTCTACAGAATCCCTGCTATTTAGTTACTCTATTTTTGATAATAAACCTGTATTAGGGGGCGTACTACAGAGAAATCATTTCAACGTTGACAGCTTTTATTTTATTACGATGTATTAGATCAAATTAACTTCAAAAAGTTAAAATACAATTCATAACATTTCTGGAGAAGCACAAGAGTGTTGAGTGATTATGAGACATTTTGCAAGGAACTGTTAACTATAAATACTTCAATCAGAGTAGAAAAGATTCCAGAAAGGACCATGGGTTTTGATTTGTCATTTTTTGGCTCACTGTTTTGTTTATCTGTTTGTCCTTTATATCACAATCAACTATTACCAACAAGAAGGTTCTTAAAGTAAGAAAATTTTCTTACTTGCACTAGAGGTAAGCTCTCTGAATGACAAATGTTTTAGTTTATTGTCAATATCTACAACAGTGCCTAGAACCTAGGAGGTATCCAATATACACTTTTTGTGAATAACAAGTCATGTATATAGTGGGTGGTCAAGTCCTCACAATATGAGGGATGGCATGATGCTTGGAACAAAATCTCTGGCATTTGAGATATCGCGGTTCCAAGCCTAGATCTACATTTATAGGGTGTTTGAGCTTCAACAGTTCACCTAAAGGCTCTGATCATTAATTTATTCATTAAAAATTAGTGATACTAATAGAACCTATCTCATATGCTTGGATAAGTTAGTAACATATTTACTGAAAGCTGTTTATCATACCTGCTGCCATATAAAAAATGCTCTTTATGAATTGAGTAGAGAGCTGAACAAGTTGAATTCTGTATTCTTTTTTAGTTTTATGCTTACTGTCATAGATCAGTTTCATTTCATTATAGCTTTCAAAAGCCTTTTTTTCTTGTGTTATCTGTCACTATAGATTAAATAATCACCCAAAGTTTCCAGTCCATTTCTTCCTTCATCCAGAACAGCCTAGAAAGTACAACTTCTATTGCTCACTTTACATGATTTGAATATTTTTATATCAGGTACTAAAAGAGCTATTTTCAATTGTATTGAATATTTTCTTTGCCCTCTGTCCTGAGCTTCCTAAAATCATTTCTGCATCTCCTAGTTCTGATGGTAAGAGAGAGTATTATCTTAGGATAATTTTATAGAAAATCAAAAGGAGTGTTGAGAGGACACAGGGGGAACAAGAATCTGGCTATTGGTTCATGTATTTTCTCTAAAGAGCAAGGACTATCTGTGGAAGAAGAGGACAATAATCATTATCACTACATTCCTGAAAATACTTCAAGGGATGGAAATTAGGTAATGATGGCCCTGAAGTATCAGCAGAACCTGATGTGTAGGACACTAGACCAGAGGCTGTGCCGCAGCCCTTGGGAACCAGGAGGGTGGCAGCCTAACTGGAGGCATAAATCAAGACATTGAGACACTCTTTGGCAAATAACAGTGGAAGCATTAAGACACAGATTTGTACAATTTCTAATAAACATTCTTCAAGCACTTGATATTAAGTAAAGAAAGGATGATTTAGCACTCTTTACCTTTCTTGGATGTAATAATATTTACTTGAAAAAACAGAAGAGCTTGCATAATGATTAAGTACATCA
Source organism: Uropsilus gracilis (assembly GCA_004024945.1). NCBI lineage: Eukaryota > Metazoa > Chordata > Mammalia > Eulipotyphla > Talpidae > Uropsilus > Uropsilus gracilis. The sequence continues at coordinate 46,522 of PVHY01004297.1, forward strand.
GGGGGCATGATACATCCGACATCATCAACATGTACTCTGACTTGAAGACCATATCTGAAAGAGTGGAGAGACTCATTAAGTAGGGCAACAGGGCCACTAGCCTCCATGGGGTGGACAATTGTTGCTGGAAAAGCTGACCCCCATTACAATCTGAGTCCCCATTACAATCTATACTATGTGTTCTGAGTTTAACATGGGGGGGGGGATGGTCAGGCAACTGAGAAATTAGGTAAATACCAGAATTACTGAGTTATTAGGCCAACGATGGAACACAATCTATGAAATGACAGAAACTTCAGGATAAGGCTCTGGGTACCACAATGGATGTGGTGATGGGACTGAATGATTAGAGCCCTTAGAGAAACTTTAGGAAGTTTAACTAAAATCTAAGAGTTCTGAAATCTCAAAGTTAAAACAAATGAAGTCTTTGACACTCATTGTTTAAGTCCTCTCTAGGTCAGAAACAATGTAACTTAATTCTAGAAGGAGATAGCACCTACTCTACTGTTAAAATATTTTTTTAAGTAATGAGTTTATAAATTGTGATAAAGCACAGAAGTCTTCAAATTCTTCAAAACTCTGAAAATAGGGCAAGAGCAGTGCCAGTATTTGACTTATCACTATATACTAATCACTAGTGACCTAGAAAATAATGCTTTAAAGTCATGTGTATGAGATATTGTGAAATGAGGCAAATATTGGTTCCCAGGCAATGAAGGAAGTATCTGGAAACAAACAAAACACAGAACCATACAGGTAATACCACCTTATATTGGAACATTTAGATTGGAGAATATAAAACAAACAAAAATAGTTCAAAATATAACAGGTTAACATAAATAGTGAGCTAGTGAAGCTGGAGGGACACATGGGTTCTAGGGACAAAAACATGGCAAAATAGCATACACCAATGTCACAATATTACCTCTATTTGGCTATTACCATGACCTGTTGGGTGTCATGAAATGAAAAGTTATTTCATTTTTGAAAGGTTTCCTTTCAAGTTTTAAAAATCATGGGAATCGAAGTTCTACATTTGTACTTTAGCTTCAACACCATTGATCTCACTGAGCGGTTCAGAAAACTTGAATGATTCTGAGCAAAGCTGTAGAATTGAAAGGGAAAAACCAGAAGTGAGAAGCCAGTTCTGAAACAGAAGTTTGAAATTGTGAGTTGACTAAAGTCACAATTTTGTATCTAAAGGACCAAGTCCAGTGGGGTTTTGAAGAACAGGAGAAAATAGCTTCCATGACTTATTTTATCAATTCCCGAGTATAGGAGCAGGGATATTTTGTTTCCCCTCACACTTACTTTTTGTGAATTGGATCTAGTTAAACAGTTACCTTTTGTTCAGAGGGACTCTAACAAAAAGGCTAAATGTGGCCTTAGCATATCCATAGGCCCTCTGGCAGCACTGGTCATGTCCCTCCAGGAATACTCTCTCTCTTCTCTTTCTCTCTCTACCTTGAAGTAACACTTCCCTTTGGATCAGGAAATCCAAGTCCCTGTCCTTAGTTTAAACAATGCAAGGGTCAATTCATTTCTTATCCTTGTGGTAAACAACGTTGGAATTGGACATGATTTCCTGTCCCCAGAGTATTAAACAACAATAACTAAGTTACTGTTCCAAGAAATACCTGCTCCCAAGAGAAAACTATAAATCAATTAAAATATCCTACTCAGCCCAGATGAATGACTGGCTTATCAAGGTAAATTTCAAGACCTTCATCTTCCTGGGCACACCTTCCCAAAAGTACTGAATCATCCACTCTGTGAATTCTAAATAGTTTCCCACTTACAAGGCATACTTTAAAGTCATCCAGTAGAGACCCTAAAACTCTATAGTGTCTTCTAGCTTCCCATTTAGAGTCAGAATGACTTCTCAAATACAATCAGGATGGTGTTTTCTCTTACTACATTAGATTTAATAAACTCTGAGGAGCCAACATATTTCCCAGGTCTTTTAAGGGGTTGATGGTCTATATTCTTAATCAGGGGGCAGATGGTCACCAATCATGAGACTTTTACTGATAACAATTCTTCTTTGATATAAACACTCACCTGGTAAAATGATACTTGCCCTTTTCTCTTGGTCAGTAATGGGGTTATAAAAGCAGCAAGTGATGGGGCCTTGGGTGCTGTTTTTGAGAAGAACACCCAGATTCCACAATCCACCTATATCCTGGGGGTAGGATTTTGATGAGTGTGGAATTATGTTTCCCCTGCTGTCTCTCCACTCCATTCGGGCTTGTGGGCGCCACCCTCCTGAGCTACACTGCACCACAAACCCATTTCTGTCAGGAACCTGAACATTGATCTGCATACCAAAGCCTAGAGTAGGAGAAAGGAAGAGAAAAGCATTAATTATTGCTGTGAACTCAAGAATTGCGTCAATATCCCCTCTAATTCTCTGTGGCCTGTTACAAGATCCCATAAGTTTAACAGCTGTGACCACATGAAGTCATAAGTTTCCATGGTAATGCTACTCTGAACCTTCAACCTCAAATTCATGAATGCTGGACCCTGAGAAAATGATCTCAGGGCATTTAAAAATATACCCAGTAAAAGTCTTAGCTAAGCAGTGGATATAAGCCAGAAAGAAACAGAGAAATACTAGATGATCTCACCTATAAGTGGGATATAGGTATATAGAGAAAACAAACAAACAAAAGGACAAGAAAAAAGTTAAAATGAACAAACTGATAGCAGAGCTACAGCACAAAGGGAGGGAGGGGGAGGTAGGGTGAAAGAGGGAGAGGGATGAGCACAAGAGATTAAGATTCATGGGTTACAAAGTAGTGAGATAATCTCAGGTTATACACCAATGGAAAAATTATGTACTTGTGCAATCAATTAAAAACTAAAAAAAAAAAAAAATCCTAGCTAGTAAAATGCCAAAGTTATAATCATAGAAGACTGATAAATTAAACTTCATGGAAGTTAATAAAAAAGAATGAAGAAAGGAAAACATAGTCTTTTATAGAAAACAAAAATTTACCATTAATGGGGGAAATCAAAGCTAAAATAAAACTTTCCAAAGTTTTAAAGTATAATAATAACAAATATCTGTATAAATGTAACTTTTGCATAATCTGAATTCTATATAAATTGGTCCAATCATTTTGGTTGACCTGGAGAAAATTATTTCAGAACATTTAAAATATGTGTAACTTTTAGTATAGATAAATAAAATAATTATATAATAACTCAGATACTAGGTTATCAATTTGTCTTATTTACTTTAGCACAAGTTAGTCACCTTTGTTCTCCTCCATGTGCCATTCATGTTCCTCCTTTCCAAGAACTACCCATAAAACTTGTGTTAAGTCTCTTTTGGTTTATGTACAATCATTTTTAAAGTAGTCATATTTATTGTCTTTTAAACTTTTAGATAATAGTATTATAATACATATTTATTGACCAGACACTTCTCATAGCATTCTATTTTTCACATATCAGTCCATGGTTATACAAGTAATACAGTTCCTCCTTTTTGATACCAGTATAGTATGCTTTGACTGATATCTCTACTGATTTATGTATTTCCATGTGAATGGACATGAAAGTGCTAGAAAAATTTCTGTCCCAGTGTCAAACTGTAATATTTGTTTGCAAGCACACCTTTAGATTCACAACTAAGAGTTAAGTTGCTAGATCACTGTACATAAATATCTTTAAGTTATTTTGGTAATCACATACCAAAATCTAAAAATCTGAAGGGAGAGAGCTTCTTCATTTTCTTCAGAACTGTTCCTTCTCTTTCTTTGTAAATGAGACATACCATGAAAAGGAATCACCTACCTGAGGTGAGTAGTAATATTTGTAAAAGAAGAATGACCACAAAACATCCAGAGGCCGAGGGAAATGCAGACTCCACCATGCCTGGGAATTAAGAATAATTATAGGTTCAGGCAGCAACATGGATTAAAATGGAGATAATTTTGAAACTCTGCCTTTGGAGAGAAACCAAAATGACTTAGTTAAACCACATGTGTCAGACCCATGGTAAGGAACTCCTTCTCTCTTTCCTTCTTGTCCTTTTACTTTAGCTAACTGTCTTCTTTATATACTATTCAGAAGATACCACATTATTTTATGTCTTAAAGAGACCAGTACTTAATGGGTTAGAAAATTCAGTATCATAAAAATGCCAAATCTATCCAAAATGTTCTGTCATCATACAATGCACTCTCTGACTTTTCCCATTTTGTGTAGTTTTGCTTTATGTTATGAATGCTAGTAGAACATAATACACAGAACAGCAATGGGTCGAAAAGAGACAAGATTCTGCTGAGAAAATAATGTAAAAAAATCTGAGTTGAGTGGTAATGACTTAATTGTAAAACTATTGTAACAAAAGAATTGTGGTATTGTGTAGATATAGACAGATACATCAACAAAATGGAGATCCCAAAAATAGATCCAGACAGATATGGAAATCTGACCCATGAGAGAACTAACATTGCAAACCAATAAAGAAAAGAAATATCATCCTATGAATGATGCCATAAGAACCACATATTGTGAAAAACAGAGACAGAATCTCCACTTCACATCACACATTCATCCTGTGTGGATGAAAACATGAATGTGAAAGACAAAGTCATACAAATGCCAGGATTATTTTGTAGTGTTATGTGTTTATGAATTTGAGTATTTAGGACATTTGATAGGAGATGTAGTAATTCCACAAAAGTTAGAATCAGAACCGGGAAAAGAGTATACCTATAGCCAATCTTTTATCTTAGTTATATCTTGGTATGTCTTTCACACTCTTCAAATAAGTTAAATAGTTATAGTAAACTGCCCTGCTAGCTCAGTTGATAGAACATAACACTGTTGATCACAGGGTTGCGGGTTCAAGCCTCACACTGGAGACTAAAATCACAAAAATGTCATGATTTGAAGATCCTCTACAGTTGTTGCTGCAGAGGTAGGCTTTGCTAAAGTACTTTTGGAGTTGGACACATTTGGTTAAACAGTTGGGTCTCTGAGAGATCAGAAAGAGTTGTTTTATGTCTCTGATTATTTTGCTTCCCCCCCCATCAGTTTTATTTAATATAAGTATGTAGGACAGCAGTTATAATTTCAAAAATTCTTAAAAGTTTTAAGAGAATAAAAATATTTTTAAAACGATATACCACTAAAATCCCAATTTCTACAGAATCTTCAAAGTTCTAACAGCATAAAATGATTTCTTGAAAGGTATGAAAAACTAAAATATTAAAACTAGAACTGAGCCATTTCTTGTCATCAACTCTGCTTGTTTCTTTAATGTTTGTCTATTGGCACTTTGCTGTCATACCCCTTTTAAGAGACACATTCAAGGTGTTGAAATTACTTCTCAAACACTTGTTAAAATTTTTAAATGAATTCATTTAACTTAAAAACTGCACTGTCAAAGTTAAAAAATAAACATTTTTGTGAGTTCACAAAATGTTCTTTAAAAAACATTAAACTATTAAGCTGTAGATTTTGAAAACTATTGGCATTCTTCATTTGGGGATTTAAAAGGAAAAAGAAATGTAAAAAATTTCTATGGGTAATGTAAACAATGGTGACAAAATATATATTCACTCAAGTAAAATTACTTGACAGTGTTCATTTAAATGACTTTAAATTAAAGCCTTTATAATTACTTCTAAAATTAAATCTCATTTCCTCTGTTCTAATAATGGGTACAGTTATTAAACACTATAATCAAAACTAAATATGGATGTAGTAATTAGTGATGTGAATAATTATTAAACTCTTATGAAAAATCAAGAAAAAAGGCAATACATATAAACATACTTTTAAATGTTGTGTGGCCTATAAAGCAATAATACAATTTTTGTGGAAAATACAAAAATAACTAATCCTTTGTTAATAATGTCAGCTTGTTAAAAGGTTAAGTGTTAACTAAAATTAAAATACCCTCAAATGTCATACCTGCTTTTTTGTTAGAATTCTTCTGATTTAAGTCTATATAAATCTTAAACAAAAAATGGAAGTGGACCTTGATAAAAAGTGCTGGTATCACTCTATATTTGCCTGTCCTATTAAAAGCTTAAAAAAAAAATAAAGAGCATAATTTAAGTTGAATTACCCATTGACATGGACCAACCACTAATTATTAGCCATTAACATTTTTTCAGACAGAGGTCCACAAGGACAAGCCCCCACAGAAGCTCATTTTTAAAAAGGATCACACAAAAAGGGCCAAAAAGACAAACAAGCTCTTATGGTAATGTGGAAGGAGCCCCTGACCAAAAAATGGTCCAGTCTAGCCCAAGTCAATGCAGGAGAGACTTCTGTTTATATTATTACAGATAATGGAGAACAGTGGATCCCCTTCTGATGTGTCAAGCCTTGCTGAAATCCAGGAATGGATGAAACAGTTAAAGATCAACCAAGGGTGGAGGTCTGTGCTCTGAGCGGGAGCAGCGCCACTGTTACAGTCATCTCTTACTGCTCTGAGGTCCTAGCTGCTAAACATGTCAATGATCCAGGACTTGGATGAGGGAGAACACTATCTGCAGCATGAAATGGATGCATTGCAAGGAGAATTGGACTCTATGTATATGGACCTTACTACAATAAAACATCTTCTTTTGTTACACTCTCATAATTTTACTAGTATTTGTGTTACCCCTTGCATAGATCACAAAAGTAATTATTCTTAACACCATATTGCATTTGCACAAAACTACAACTTGCTTACAAAGCAAATATAAGAGGCTATTTGTATCCCATTTAAACAGTTTTGAAACTATCCCTCCCCCACTCAAATCCACTTAATTTGCCTTAATCTTTTAAATTGGGAGGCCCACTTAATTTCTAAGCTGTTGATCATTACGGTGATATTAATAATGTCAACATCTCAGGTTAAACCAAAAAAGGGGGAGATGTTGGGAGCTGCACCAGTAGCCAGCCAGGGCTCATGCTGTGAATGAAGAAAACTTCATTTCACTAGCTTCTCTGTCTTCAGAAAATTGAAAATGGAATGCCATCATTGACCCCCCGGTGAGCAGCAGTGTCTACATTACTCCAATATTAACCCTGAGACATTCCCGAAGAAATAACAGCAATTTAATGAGTGAGTCCCCCCCTGCTGACAGGTATTTCACAGAAACTAACGTTTTACCTAATCTGATTTTTCCTAAACCACTTCTTCTTCCTCTTGTTTAATAAGTTGTAAACCATTCTTTTTCATCTAAATAGGCTTGTAAGACTTAATAGACTGGTTGAATGTTCATGCTTACTTTCAGTCCCAGTCTCTTTAGCTGAGTTCAGCCTCTCTTGTCCTTCCTCATATCCTTTGCCTAGCTCTTTACACATTTCAAGGTCAGCTCTCTGAAACAGTTAAATATCTAGAATCCTCCCAGCCTCTTCTACTAACCCTCCCAACATGCTTCAGCACACATATATTTGTTTAGAATCACTAAAATTATGTCATAAACATAAGGGAGGGAAACTTATGTTCATAAATTACAAAGTTGTGACATGCAGAAATATACATAAAAAATAAGAAGTATATCAATAATATATTTTGTCTAAATTATCAGCAAGTTAGTTTAGTTATTTGATTTCTACTTCATCTAAATATGCAATAACTAATTTGTCCTACTAGAGATAAATTGAAGTGGGGCAATAGTCTATGTTATTATTAGGGTTCAAAATTATGAGGGGGACATATTTCCTGCTACATAATGTATACATAATTATTTCTACCTACTAACAAATAAGAAGCAAAGAAGCAAATAAAATAATACAAATAAATGCAAAAACCCAAAAATACCCAAAGAGAATGAAAAGAATCTAAAGCCAAGAACAATCGACTACCAGTGTGTACAAAACATAATGACCAAGCAAATAAATGAAAAATGAAAGAGATGAACCACTTATTAGCATCTTAAATATTCCCAGATTTACTAGATCCAAAAAAAAAAAAATAGAGACAAGGTTTAGGAAGGACCCCAGACTTGTAGAAAGAATATCATATGAATATCTTGTATTCTATGCATATTCAGCTAAGGTCTCGCTGTCACAGAAAGCGAGTGTTATAGTTCTAGTTCCAGAAAAAAACATCCATGACTTCTTGTAAGAATCTCAGTGAATATAAACATGAAATGGTTTATGTTCCCAGCCTATGATATACATCTCATAAAAGAAATACAAAGGTGGCAACCTTTGCCAGAGTGTAGGACTGTTCAAACTTATATTTACCACAAGGATTCAACATTATTCTCAAGCAAGTACAAGCTTCAACATGACTTGCTTCCCAGTGAAAATAGGTCATGAAACAATTTGTTATGGTTTATATGGTCTGGGTCATTTGAATTGTTTCTGATGAAGATAACAATAGAGTGTCTTGAAACTAGTATAACAGGGAATATAGTATAATATAGTTAATGTCCTTGAAAAAGGAGATAGGATCATCTTTATCTGTATATAAACTATGATAATCTCCAAGAATTGGATTTATTTAATGCAAAAATATTTGGGATCTTTCTGGTTAAGTCTAAATAGTTAACATCTTTATCAAAAACAAAAGAAAATAAAGATGTAGTAGAAAAGGAGGAGTATAAGAATTAATGTGGATGATACAAAAATGATAAGAATATGACTTAGATGGCACATGCTGGATGTTCTCACTTCTGTGTGGACCAAAGAGAAACAAAACGAAGAATGAGGTAAAACCCAACCAACAACAAATCCTTGAAACCTGACTAGAACTGAGGCTACCAGAAGGAGTGAGGGAAGGAAGAGCCCAGTAAGAAGCAGGCACACTGGACTATCATGGAGGACAGTGGGCGGTTGGTGGTGAGTATAGTGTGGTAACACGTGTATGAAGGGGATGATCTTATAGCTTCAACATTAGATTGTATACAATATTGTAAACAACTGTAACCTTAAAAAAAGAAGACCATGGAAAAATACATATGAATTTTCAAAAGAGGAATTTTCTTCTGCTTGTTACATGATGTGCAAGATCTCTCTGAAGATCAAAATTTTTGCTTTATATATGTGAATAACTGTGTAATCAGATTATGTACTTGGAAGAGACAGTATTAACATTTAAAAAATAAAATTCCTTTATATTAATGTGTGTGTTCCAATTCAAGGCTATCAAATTATTAAGAGAATAGAATTACATAAAAGTGGTGTGGGAGAAGTAACTCTTACTAATTGTTAAGATAACTATAAAACAGCAGAAAGAAATGTTTCTTAATTCACTCTACCAGGTATTAGCATATGTAATCAAATAATAGTAAAAGATAAAAACACTCAAAACTGAAATATCAGTGTAAGAAATACAAATCCAATTGGAACAGACTATTGAGTGAAGAAAACTAAATGCAGTATTTGAAGATGCATAAGATGATATCTCGCCATTTGTCTCCATGGAGCTATTCTCACTCTTTCCTTATTCTGTAGCTTTCAGAGCTGATCTTTTCCAAGTCAGTCATCTGGGGTCCCTTCTTTCCTCTCTACAGAAAACATCCATGGGAGACTGAAGTTAGAAGGAAAAAGAGGTCAAAGTACCTCTCTCCTTGCTCCTGCCTCATCACATCCACACTCATCAATGGGCTCATCCCTTAGTAACTACAGATCCTGCTCATGATCTGTCATTCATGACACAGGATCTCCTAGGCCCTGGCAACACTTTCTTCTTTGTCATTAAGTTGAGGAGTGATATCTTCCCACAGCAGCCAGATCTCAAAGATCTTAATTTCCATCACTCTTAAGTAAACTTTTTCTTCATTTGAATATCTTCAAAATTGTTTCAGCCACAACCCTAACTGAAACAGGTAGAATAACATACCAGCTGAGGAAGAGTTGTTTTCTATGGAAAACTGAGTCACTCAATGGAAAAAGAAATGCAACATATACAAGTAAACACTAAGGATAAGTCTTTGTGGAATGAAAAATATTTCTTTAAGGTTTGTGTGTATGTGTGTGTGACATTATCTGAAAAATTTATTTTTAAGTAATTTATTTATGTATATATTTCACATCTTTTTATTCCTTGGGGTTCACTTACCACCTCCCCTTTCTGACCACTCTCACTAATCTCCCCCTCCCCAGTTGTGTAAACTTTAGTTTGGTTGCTAACTTGCTTTAACTTTTCCTCCTGATGTTTTTGTTTTTATTTTTTTCCTATGTCCCATATATTAGTGAAACTATTTGGTTTCTGTCTTTTTCTTCCTTATTTGTTTCTGCTAATATAATTTCCTCTAGGTACATCCATGTTATCTCAAATTCATTAAATTTGTCATTTTAAATTGATGAGTAATATTCCATTATGTACATATATATCACATCTTTGATAAAGATTTCTTATAAGGCTTCAAAGAACAAACTATATGGAAAAATATTTTGATGGCTCCAAGTATACTAAATTAATGAATATAGTTAACATATATCTGTCAGGCTATGAAGATACTTTCAAAGTCTAATTATATTAAGGGTATATTAGAAGTCACAGGAAATACCTGTAAATACAGGAAGGAAAACAGAGGAATGCTAACAAATGAATGGCTTAACTATGTAAATAAAAATCCATCAAGTTGTTAAACAGAATATCTAAATCTTTGCAAAGGATTTCAAAGTTTTGCCAGTATTCAGATAAATGATCAGAAAATAGAAATTCGCTTTTTCAGCCTTCAGCAATTGCTGCTTATAAGAAAAATTATACTGAATAATAATGACTGTTGATGAAGACTGGGACAGGGAACTAATATCCAAAACAGGTAGGAGTGAAAATAAATCCATTTATTCTATGGAATGCCATTTCTAAATTTGCATTAAGTTAGGAATCCATGTATTTATAAAATACTAAGAACACATGTGAAGCTCTACCTCAATAAAAACTCTTTCCCAGGTGCCCCCCCTCTCTTCCTTCCTTTATCCACTGTGAGGTCTAAGAGGTATAGCATTGAGTATATATAACACACAGTACTTGATCTCTGAATATCATTTCAATCTCAATGGAACTACAGTTCTTTTGACAAATAACTGATATCAAAGTCAGAGCAAGAAAAGAACAAAATAAGAATAGAATAAAGATAAGATGGAGACACAGAATCTAGGGTTACCATTGGCTAAATTGAGGCAAATTGAGTTTCAAGGTACATAATATAGTGAATTTTAACTATTGAATAAAATAGAAAGTCATACATTCAAATAGATGCAAACATAGATAGGAATAAATAAATCATTCCTAATGGGGAACCAACTAGGAAGAAAGTAGGAATGATGGAGTTAGAACATGAACATTTTCAACCATCATAAAACAATTAATTTGGCAAAACACATTATTTAGTTCTAAAACTAATAAGTGAAAATAAGAAGATATGAAACTTACTGTAATATCAGGTACTATCTCCCATAAGAGTTATTAGTGAAAATAGGGGAAGGGCAACTTTATTGTTGAGAAACATGGCAGAAACTATTATAATCAGGTGAGAAAATTTCCTACCAGATAGAGGAAAAATTAGCATCATGTTTCAACAGCCATATGCATTAAAAACAACATAGCATCAATCACAAAGATTCCAGCCAAACACATAACCTGGATCTACTAGAGAAGAAACATCACACAAACCAGATTTTACCAAATCTATTTCCTATGATCATCAAAAGCAGCTGAATTACTAAAGTGAGGGTAAAACTGAGAAACTGTTTCAGATTAAACTGAGTACAATACATAATACTGTATTGGATTCTTCTGCTATATTAGGTCAATTATTGAAACTCTATGTACTTTCCACATACACATTGTTATTCTTCCTACTAATTCTTGGAACAATGACAAAAGTTTGAAATTGTTTCAAAGTTTAATCAACAAAAGGTGATTATTCCCATCCTAAAAATGACAATGTTAGTATGTTAAAGAATTATAGTTTTTCAAGCCCACAGGAGAGCTGAGAATAAGGAAGTCCTATGAAATAAATTTCAGTAAGTGAGGTAAACCTCTTTGGTGAGACCTATAGTTACTTTCACCTGTGGTGGGACTTTCAGAGGAGGAGGAGGTCTGGCATAGATAAGTGTCAAGTCAAATAACTTAAACTTTCAACAGTCATATGTGGGCTGAAATGATAACAAAGGTCAACATCAATTTTTCCATGGGAATGTAATGACTGCTGGGAAGTGCTATACCAAAGAGTAGAGTCAAGGCATAAGATGGAAGAGGGATTTCTGCTGAAGCATGCAGGATGTTCCCCAACTGCTCATGCATGACAGGGTACAGTAAAATTCCCAGTGAACATTATACAGAAAGGAAATTTCTCTCAAGGTCCAGGGCACTGGCAAAGGGGCTGCAAAGCATGCAAACTTCTTTTGCAACTTGACAGTATCAGCTTCCAGGCTGGGAATAGCCCTGATCTCATATGCAAATTAGATAGACTAATGACAAAAATCCACCTAATACTAGAACTGCCTGAAAACAGCTCAAATACAAATTATATGAATTTAGTTCTGTGTATTAACAATCTGATAAAAGAAGAAACATTTTTATGAGTAAGATTAACATTCATTACATAAGAATAGCATATTGGTGTCTGAAAGATAATAAAAATTTACTAGAAATGAAGAAGCAATAAGATGCAACACAGTGTCAAGAAAGGAAAGAATCAGTAGAAGCAGACCAAGAGATGATCCAGAAGGTCCAGTTTTACAACTTAAGTACTTTAGTAAATGATGTGTACATTAAAAATTCTGGTTAGAAGTGTAACATGTTAGAAAGGCCGTTAAGTTTTGGTGTGGCTAAATCTATGTGATGTCTGGTCAGTATTTTAGCTTCATTAAAACTGTTTCCTTACATGTGAATTGTCAGTACCTCAGAATTTTTTTGCCATGTCTAAATGAGCTGTGCATATCGGGACTTTTTGCTAATTTTAAGAAACACTATAAATAAAAGTAAATAAAAAATTCTGGTTAGAAAAATGATGACACATATAAACAGAAAAATTCTTCAGAAAGATGGAGACTATTAAAAGTAGTACAAATGAAAAGCTAAATAAAAATAAATGATATTGGCTATAAAACATTACCCTGAAGAGATTGAGAACTGATGGGTTACCACAGAAAAAAAAAGAGAAAGGAATTTTAAGAGAAACCAGTGGAAGTTATTCAAACTGAACTAAAAAGAGAAGAAAGATTTGAAAAATGGAACAGAGGTTTGGGGACATAAGGAGAAAGGAGAAAAAGCACATGATCATCTTGACAGATGCAGAAGAAAATTATTTGCTAAAGCTCAACATATAATAAAAACTTTCAAAACAGGACTAGAAGAAACCCTGCTGTTTAATGAATTCTGGTACAAAGCAATTGTGGTGGCTGGGATGCAGGTCAGGCATGAGCTCAACAAGAAGGGTTTTCCCTTCCTCACAATTCCCAACTACTGAAACCACCGATTACCCAACTTTCGAAGGAAGTGATCAACATTAAACTCCATATTCACAATTATTTCTTTCAACAAGAAGCCATTTTTAAGTAACTGATTATTTTGGACTTTGGTCACCACAAAGAAAGGACATTTTGTCCTCAATGTTTTTGATAACTATTGCATATGTATGCCTGCCTTCCCTGACTGCACTGCCTATGCCAGCATCAATAAATGGAGACTCAACAGCACCTTACTGTCCTTGGGATGTATCATACAAAGCTGTTTCTGATCCAGAAGCAAATTTACCATAAAAGAAATACAATATTAACTGCCATTTAGGCTATTGTTGACTCTTATTATATATCTATTTATACAGAAGCAGCTGGTCTTACAGACCATTGGAGTAACATATTCAAGAATCAGTTACGGTACTTGCTTGAAAGTAGCATCTATAACACTGCAGCACTACCCCATAGTGTGCAGTTCTTTGAATCAGTGATATAGATCATGCTTTTAAAATGCATGGGTTAAAGATCAGAGCAACAAAAGCAAAAGCGTTAACTCTCACCATTATACCAAGTAAACCATTCAGTATATATCTACTTCTTATTCCCATAGTTTTGAAATCTGCCAGCTTAAAGATATTCTTATGAGGGGAATAACATCACAAGAGTAATATTTGACCTGGTCACATGGAATTGAGATGGTCAGCTGGTCAATTTAGGTTCCCCATGCACTGATTCAACAGGCACATGAATAGTTACTGAAATCCACTTATAAAAGGAAATAGACACCATCAGGGTAGAGGGACTATGCTTGGAATCCATGGTAGTCTCTAGAACACATCTAATTACTGCAGTAATAGAATAAGGCAAGACTATAGGAATGAAGGTTACAGTCTCCCCACCAGATAAAGACCCCTAATCTATGAGAAGAAGAAAAGGGAATCTGAATTAGGTAGTGGAAAAAGTTACAAATATTATTTATAATTTCATAAATAACTACTAACATGAGGACTGTAACAGCTATATCTATTTTCTCCCTTGTTGGGGAGTTACAGCAAGCATAATTCCTTTAGGAACTAAGTAAAAAAGAAATATAGTTGTAACACTGGTCAGAGAAATTCCAAGAATTCTTAAAAATGAAATATATATAGCTAATAGCTACATAGATACATATCTAGATAGATGGATAGATAGAGTGAGAGAGAGAGAGAGGCAGGTAGTTAGATAAGTAGACAGCCATCATTTAGTGGAGTTGAGCATCACTGTTTCCACCTGTAATGATCTGCCTCTGAATCAATCACCTGTCTCTAAATTTGTGTTTCACTGACACTGCTTGTTTAAATTTCTGAAGATGGAGGCACCTTGATCTGAGAAATACCAGTGTAATGACAGGACCATAAGGAACTACTAGAACAAATTAAAAGTTGAATGAGTATTCATTGTTCTTATCCTAAATGTGGACACACTTCCCCTGCACTTCCCATTTTTATTAATCTCTACAATCAAGCTAACAAAAGAGAAAGCAAGCTTGTTTTCCATATCTGATTTTCCCAGCATCTGATTCCCTCTGAAATTCATTGTAAAATTAATGTGCTTACCTTTATGGGCTTTTCTCAAAGGAACCAGTAGCAAACTCCACCTCTTGGAGCAGAGCAGGAGTCAGAGACTGTCAGAAGTATTTTACTTCTTTTAGAAATTAAAGAATGGTGACAGAATTCTAGACTGAAGTGGGGAAAATTGGACTACTCACCTGCATATGACTTCATCCATCCAAAATTCTAACACTACCTGGTCCTGTCCTTGTTCCCTCTGCGTTCCCATAACCAGCACTTAGCACCTGCTGATGCTGGACTGGGAGGGCAGAGCCTCACCAGAGCGCATGACAGTGGTGATGCGAGCGAACAGACTTGAGTCAAGCTAAGACAAGTCAGCACCAACCAGCAATGCAGCATCAGAATAGATCTTGAGTAGCAGCCAAACGACTAGGTAGAGGAAATCCCCTCTCAAATATCATTTTACAAAACTCAATGAAATTTGATCTATCTGTGATAATTCTCTTCTGGAAGTAGAAGTTTCTATGATCAAATTATTGCTGTCATCTGAATTCCTCCAGAGATTAAAATAATCCTCACGTTTTGACTGAAGAGTAGAAATTATTCAGAAGAAGGACTTGAACTTGATCCTTTGCAAAAATATGATTAATGGGGGAAGGAGAGGTGACTTGCTTCATAAATTTGCAGCAAGAGTCAGGGTGTACTTCTCATATGCACTAAGGGTGAGGCTGTGCTTGCCCAGCAGGGACTCCCTGTGACCCAGGCTCTTGAGTACCCTGTTGCATCTACCATCCCACTAAAACAAGCATTTCCCTTTGGGAGCTTGGGCCAGTATGTTGTGTGCCTACCGGTGACTTTCCAATCACTCAACAGTGACTTGTTGGGGATTTCTAGCACTTAATGTCCACCAGGCTCTAGACAACAGCCTCTGTGTAATCTGGGAAAGAAAAGGTCAAAGTGATTATACTCACCCACATGTTGGGAAGTGGTTTCTGTAGATCTGAAGCAAGTTTCTGTTAAGGGTGTATACTAATCAAGATTCTTCAGAGAAACAAAATTGGCAGGCTATATCTCAATAGAAATTAATTTTAAGAAATTATGAGCTTGTGGAGCTTAGTAAATCTGATCGTTTGTTGGGTAGGTTACAGAAAAGTGAATGCATTGTCATTTCAAGTTCAACTGAAAAGTCATTTCCTGAAGTACCCCAGCCTTTTCTGTTAAGATTTTCAACCAATTGAATGAGGTTCACCTCCATTATGGAGGGTAATCTGCTTTACTCAGTCTACTGGTTAAAATGTCAATTAACCTGACTGGTGTTTGACCAAACACTGGGACTATGAGCTACTCCATTTGACATAATATTAACAATCAAAGGGAGAAAGAAAATAGAGAATTATATAAATAAGATATATGATAGAGTGAATTTATATAGCATTGTGTTCTGAGTCAACAGATCAAAGAGAGAAAAGATACCAAGGAGTAGCCAACTGGCTCAAGTGGGGACTGGTTTGGCTGGCCTGCTAAGTGTGTGTGGGGGAAGGGTAGAAATGATAAAGTTCCCCCCTCTAGTTCACTTGCACTTCATTTAATCCTCAGAAGGAATGAGAACAAAACAAATAGTACAAACACATAGAATGGATAGAATGGATGAGGAACTAGATAAGGACTCCACCCACACACCTGAGCAGAATGCAAAAGAAGGAATATCAAGGAAGCCAGTCCATACTGGTTTGGAGAAATGATCATGGAGATGACCTATCACAGAATCACACCTATAGCCCCACAAGGATTGGATGAGCCAAAATCTGAGGGCTGATATGTCACCCAAGAGAGCAAGGTGCCCCTCCCCATTCACAGGAGAGGAAGGTCACAGAGCTAGAGTATCAGCCTCACAGCAAAGCTACAATCTGAAAGAGAGGAGATGAGCAGCAAAGGCCTTCAGCAAGTACCTGTTCACAGTGAGAAACTTCTTTACTGAATGTCACAGGGAACAGAGTAGACAATGGAGTAGATAGTCAACAATGAGAAGACACTGATAGACCCCAAATGAGCACAGTCTGGCTGCCCAAGGCAAAGTCAAGACTGAACACCTACCAGCATGACTTGCTATATCCCAGGAACACAGGTCCCTCACTGAAGAAAAATACAATGCCACAGAAAACGAAGAGAGTAAAGAACTCAACATAGATCAACAAACAGCAAGGAGAGAGGGGTCTGAGTGAACAGAGGGGCTTTCAGCAGGAGGGGACAGGATTCCAATACCCATGTGCTGATATTGTAAGAAATCTATGACAACATGGATGTACTTAGAAGAAATTGTATTAGCAGAAACAAGTCAAAAAGAAAAAGACAGAAACCAAATGGTTTCACTAATATATGGGATATAGTGAAAAAAATAAACAAAAGCCTTGAGGAAAAGTCAAAACAAAAGCTAAGCACCAAACTGAAAGCACACAACTTTGGGTAGGAAGGAAAGGGGGAGAATGGAGGGGAGAGTAGGGGGAGGGTAAATCCCCGGGATTACAATGATGTGCAATTTATGTATAAATATTTTTTTTAAAAGAAATCTAAAGAATTAACGAAAAATTTTTTTTTAAAAGAAAGGAGGAAAATATCAATTTCAGTCAAGATAAGAAGAGATAGGAAGAAGAGAAATTTGAAGTTTGAAGTGGCTTGTCATGGTCACCTCAAGACAAGAAGCATGGTGGGAACAGCACTGCCAAAGGGGAAGACCAGAGCCAGGGAGGTCTCTGAGCTACTGAGACCTCAGGTTCATAGACTGAAACATTCTCATTCTTGAAATGGAAAATTATTGGGACATATTCCAAGTTCTTGGTGAAGATTGTTTCTTGCTTAGGAACTAAAAGGGATTAATAACCTCAGGAATTCATCATTAGCAGTTCAGCCTTATGAACACTTGAAGCCCTAAGTTCTTCAAGTGGACCCCAAAAAGAGTTGTCTTTCTATGCTGCCTGATTTAAAGCTACTAGCTGTCCCAGCCTTCTCAGTCTTCCAGCCCACACCTTTAATATTTTTATATCTCTGTTAGCAAATCTGAGAGGTCTCTGAGATACTCAAGTGGATTTGGCCAACACATCAGACTTTCCTCACTTCCCTAATATTTCTGAGGTGCCCCAGTTTATAACTGCTAGTAAGAAATCAATACTTTGCAAGCCTGTCTGGTATTGATTTTCGGTGTATTCCTGCTGGAACTTGTCCCACTCCTTGTCTAAGCTCTCGGGTGTCTCTCATGCAACCCTTGCTTTTGCCAAGGTCCTGAACCCAAGTTCTTGAGGATAACGCTCCAGTACTGCCTTCTGCCTCAGCCCACTCTGCTTTGCTCCGGGGGGGGGGGGGGCGCATTTAGTCACAACAAGGCACATTTTAAGCATTTTCTGAGCGTGGCTGACATTTAGGTATGGAGGCTCATAGATAACAAAAGAAAATAATAAAACCTCCATCTGAAATCTGTTTTGTGGGACAATTTTGCTTGATGCATTGAGTTCCTAGAACTTGAACCCTGTCAGACTACTGAATTATAGTTATGTATTATCTTAAACAAACTTTTTTTTTCTAGCTGAAATATCATCTTAGATGAGATAGGTAATTTATTTCCAGGAATATAGAAAAAATGCCTTTGTCAGATAGGAGCTTGGAGAGAAGAGAGGATAAAAACAGAGAGCCTAGAAGAATCCAAATAACTCCTACATTACACTTTCTAACCAAATGGAAAATGAAAGAAATGTTGACAACAGCACCTACTTTTTCTTGTACTGCTGTTCTATTCTTCAGAGATACTGCTTTATTCCTTCAGTTCACACCACTGTTCTGGCTCTAGCTGGAATTTCATTTTCTTTAGAACGGGCTGTTACCTAATTCAAATCGTTTCTAATAAGAATGTAAAGGCAAGTAGGGGAGGGGTATGACCAGAACACAGAAGGAAGCCTGGTCTTTGGGAGATTTCTCATTCAAGTGAAACAATTTTGCTTCTCTCAAGAATAGGTAGCTTTGCGTCATTTCAAGCATTTTTATACCTTTACTTTCATTTTCTTATTGTTAAAATGTCAAAAAATGAAAATAGATCACCAACCTACCTTATAATGGTGATGGTCCTTGGAAGAAGCTATGCAAGAGAACTTCAAAAACTATGAAGCAATGGACATTTAATGAGTCACTAAACACATGAGGACAGTCCTGCATTTTTAAAATACAAAATTCCTAGCAAACTTTCCTTCCCAGTGTTTTTAACCTTCTTGCCCAAAATTGACCAGAATATCAGGGTTCTAGTAATCAGCTTCCAGTGTGTGAGACATGTATCTTAAAAGACTGACCATAGAAGGAGGGATGGACAGTTTATAGATATCCTAGCAGACACAGGTTCACAGGGTGATCCCAGATCTCTGACTTAACAAATTTTAGTTATTCCTGAATACTGTGCAACTGAAATTTGAAAGGAAATAAAACAATAAGTGCATCCAAAGTGGGCAAAGCTATTGTAGTGAGTATGGTAAAAACAGACTGCTTCGAGTAATGACATGACCTTTATGACAGCTCCCAGTGACATGTGCCTCCTGATATTCACTACCTTCTCAATCCTCTCCTTTGAATGTGGACTCACATTTATCAAACAATAGATGATTTTAGTGTTGAGGGCATTTAATTTCTGTGATTAATTGTAAAAGAGTCTGATTTTTTCCATTTTACGGGTACACTCTCTGCTGGCCTGGTTTTGAAGAAGCAAGTTGTCATATAGGAAAGGAACGTGTGTGTTCATGTGTGGTCCTTGCTCCTGTGGCAAGAAACTTAGAGTGACCTCCAACTAAGAACCAACTAGGAAATGAGATCCTACACACTACCCACTCTAACCCCCTAAAGGGAAATTAATCATGCTGACAACTGTGATTTTAGAAGTTGATCCTTTTCCATTGCATCTTCAGGTGAGATTCTACATGACTGATACAATCTCATGAGAGCTCCTGAAACAGAGGGCTCATAGAAGTCATGCCCAGATTCTTAACCTAAAGACTTAAAGTGATAGATCATGTTGTTTTAAGATGTTAAGATTACATGAATTTTTTTCAATAAGTGAATTAATATATATGGTATAGAAGAGCCTTTATTACATCAATTGGAAAAATGAACATCTGAAGTAAAAAACAAAAAGATGGCAAAAATGTAATCAAAATTCACAACCAAATATACATGAAAACCTTAAAAATATTTATAATCTCTGTCCTTTAATTTCCATAGAAGATGAATCAGAGTTGAAGACAGAAAGCTATGCTGGGTGATGTTTACTATAGAATATATTATGGAAGTTCTAGGAATCTAAATTTAAGACTTTCTTGTAATATATACTGATGATTTCAGTATTTCTCTAACATCAGGTCTCTATGTTTTTCCTCATATGACACCAAATTAAGAGACAGAGTTCAGGTGTAGTTTGGTGGCCTCATTAAATTTTCAGAGATGAAGACATTTTCATCTTTCTGTTGTCATCCTGAAACATTTGGCTTTCATCTTCAAGTTCCCTCATGCTCAGATGGTGACTTCTGGAGCCCAAACCAATCTGTTCTCTTTCAAAGCACAAAGACTGAAGAAAGAGGAAAGGTTAAAAGACACTTGACAGCTAGGTAGGCCTCTTTAAAAAACTTCCCTCTAACATCCCCCGAAACCCCATTTATTACTTCTTCTTTATGAGGGATGTTGTGAAGCTGATAGTTTAACTAAATGTATTGCCACCCTTAACATTTAAGGGTATATCAGTGAAGGCCAAGTCAGGAGAACAAAAACATCCCAGATGTTCCAATCAGAAAATTCTAACATAAACAAATATTGTCTAGAACCAGAGTATATGGTAAATCACTCAGTGTATTCTATAGTGTGCAGAAATAATAGATTCAAATGAGCAGCACTATTTCTAGGCTAAAAAGAGTGTGACATAAAGGAATTATAAAGCAAGAGAATGTCCTGCTCCAGGGTGGAGAGTCATGCCTCTTTGAATAAGGCATAACTTTGCAGGTCCACACTGATGGTGGCTTGTTTACTAGACAGGGGCTTTGTCACTAGAAACTAATCTGCAGAAGGGATTCAGTTCTGCTGAGGGTCTGAGAGGCTGGAGATGCTCTGAAAAAGTTCCCAAGTGTTGCAAGAGGGTGGGTCCACCAGAGCTGCTCTGTACCACAGCCTGCCCTTGTCAGAAGGCTGAGGCTGCAGTTTCACAGAAGTGATTTGTAATGCAAAGATTATGATCTCAAGAGAGACCTGGAGCTCATCCATGAGGCAGCTACCATGGCTAGGTGGAGTTTTCCATGAATGTGGACCATACAGCACACTTAAAAAAAAAGAGACTAGAGACCAAAGAATGTTTTTGTATCACATTAAATCAAACTACAAATTAATAAAAGAGTTATAGCTTAAAATCCCAATATACATATAGATTAGTACCACAGTACTAAATATGTGGGTAAGGAAAGTCTCAAGAGAAATTTAAAAAGTTTTAACCATGTAAAACAAAATCCCCAATTTAATCAAGTTTGTAGAATGCAATGAAAACTGCCTAAAGGGAAATTTATAATGTCAAAAAATGCTGCATAAAAATACGTGAAACTGAAAATAGGGGAGCCATAGAGAAAAATCAACAAAACCATAAATTAGTCCTTTGAAAAGTTTAATAAAACTGATAAACCTCTGATAAGTCTAATAAAGAAAAAAGGAAAGGGACATGCCCACAACATGACAGAACAGGTAGACCAAAGCAATCATGCTCCTGAAAAAATATAGTTTAAAAGAAAGAAAAATGATTGATATGATACCCCAGAATATCTCAGACTCTTGCAACAGGTCAGCAGATCACCTCCAGGAAGACTAAAAACCAGAGAGCGAAGCCCAAGGGTATGAGACAGCTCAGAGAGCAGCAGCTCCCCTGGAAGCAGCAGTCACTTTGGTCATTAGAGCACCATGGAGGGGGCACCCACAGTCCAGTGAAATTACAACTGTCATTGTCAACATAAGCAACATTTATTCTGCCCCCTACTCCTGCTGACCCCATCTGGGGAAACCTTGGCTCCTGGGGAGACTCAGGTAGTGCAACACCACTGTGGCTGCTTATAGTTCCTCAGGAGTCAGTCACCATATTGCTTCTAGTACACTGACAGTCAGATGGCCCCACTGCCCTCATTCATCATCATCATTAGCAGTAGCAGCAGCAACAACAGCAGCATTGCCTCCAACCACAGTACCAGCTACCCCAGCTGGGAACACTTTGGTTGCTGGGAGGACTCAGTAGATTGAACACTGTGACTACTTGCAGATCTGAAGGAGAGTAACGCCATTTCAGCCATCAGCACACCATCAGAGAGGGCACCCACGGTCATCTAAGACCGTGCTGACCGCAACTGAAGATCTTTTGTTTGGGGAGACTCAAGGGATTGAGACTGTAAGCCACCATTGCTGCAGTTCACAGGTGAGAAGCCCTTACCTGTGCTTACACTGGGTGCAGGAGCGGAAGTCTGCTCATCACACACCCCCTCCCCTGGAGGTGCCATGGAAAACTCATTTGGAAAGGGTAAACACTTACCCTGCTGGGGAGATATGCTCCTCCCTCAGGGACCCTCTCAAGTGAGGAAGCTCAGCTGAGAAATACAGATAACACAGCAGGGGAGAGCCACGCTACTCTTCTCCTCTCCCTTTTTTGGTTGTTTGGTTTGTTTATTTTGTCAGGTTTTGTCTTTTGTCTTGGTTTTTTTACTGTCTTTTGGTTTCTTTCTGCTCTGTTTTGTTTTTCTCTCTCTGTATCTTTTATTATTTTTTTCTTTTTAATTTTTTCCCTTTTCTTAACTTTTTTCTCTCATATTTTTTTCTTTCTCCCTGTCCCTCCTCTTCCTTCTCTTTTGAACACTGACCATTAGTGTATTGCCTCTCCTCTCTCTTTACTTTTCCTTCTTTCTTTTTTCTTCCCTTCTTCTTTCTTTCTCTCTCCTTTCTCCCATATCCCATCTCTCCTGTATCCACAACTTCAAAAGTGAAAAACCTTAGGAAGAGCAGCCCATTTTAAGCACAACAGCTCTACCCCGAGGGTCACAACTAGAGTGACCTAACAACTGAACACAGAAGTTCACTCCACACAGCTAGCAAGCACCTCATAGCAGACTGACCTCTACCTTGTCCTCATTAGGACATCTACCACATAGAACCCCAGACTACCCCAGACTGAGGCCTAGGACCCCTGCTCACAAAGTTGGAGTCAGACAGACAGGAGGTCCTGGGGCAAATCATAGCTCATATTATGCCATAGCAGAAATGTGCCCAGGTAAGATCTTCAGGAAAGCTCCACACTCAAGCCCCTCCCACCATAGCATTAGCCAGGGAAACTCATCCATTGACATCAGGGACTCAGCAGTCACAAGCTCACTCAGAAACCACAGGAATGTCCATCTCCAATTCTAGTTGCCTGGATAGGTGTGACCAGAATTTCTGCTTACCATCAACAAGGGATGAGTTGACAGACACTGAGGAGGGAATAGCAGGGACCTGCTGCTAGCTCTGCACACCAACCACAGCAGCCCAGTCACTAGACAGATATGTCCATGATGAGGTGAGAGCTCCGAGAAATCAAGCCAACCAGCATCAGTGGGACAGGAGCATCACAGGCAGAACAAATTTAACAGCAAACTATAGGATAGAAGAATTCCACCAATGATTGAATGAATGTTCTAGGGAATAATAACCACAGAAAGAAAGTCAGCCCACTGAAATCAATAGCATAGATATGGAAACTATTTCAACTTGACTGAAAAAGAATTCAGAGACACCATAAGCAAAGTGCTAAATGCTTTAATAGAAAAGGAAGAGAAGAAAAAAGAATGGTGTGCAGAATACAATCAATAAGCTAAAGAATGAAAACAAAACTTGAAAAAAAGAAAAACCCATCGAGGAACTTAAAAAAATCCATGAAGGAAGAAAAGAAGAATAGAAGAATAGAACATACCAGTACTCCCAAAGACTCAGAAGTAAAAAGAATTCAAAAAGAAAAGGAGCGAAATTTGCAAAGGAAGAAGACTGAAAAAATACTCCAAGAACTGTCTGATACCATGAGAAAAGGAACCATTAGAATCATGGGAATTCCAGAAGGAGAGGAGAGAGACAAAGGAACTGAAAAACTTTTCAAGGAAATAATTGAAGAGAACTTCCCAAATGTGAAGCAAGAAATGAAAATAGAGATAACAGGAAGTTAGAAGAACACCAAATTACCATAATTAAGACAAAATTACTACAAGACATAAAATGGTAATACTAAAAAAAAAAAAAAAACAAGACAAAGAGAACATAATGAAGCTGGCAAGGGGCAAATAACAGATAACCTATAAAAGAAAAACTATTAGACTTACACCAGACTTCTCAGAGTAAACACTTTGGGCAAGAAGATAATGGAGCAACACATTTAACAACTCCAAGAAAAAATATGTCAGTCAAGGATACTTCATCCTGAAAAACTCTCATATCTATAAGGAGAAAAGATGGACCATCTCAGAGAAACAAAATCTTTTGAAACTCACTTCTACAAACCCCCCCTTCAAGAAATTTTACAAGAAGCTTTAAACTTTAAACCAACATAGGAATGAACAAGGAGAACATGTGACATGGTAATGAATAGAACAGTAAAAAGATAAATAAATGACAAGTATAGAACCAATCCACATAGAAATAATCACCCTAAATGTTAAATAACTAAATGCACCAATAAAAAGACACAGAGTAACAGAATGGATTAAAAAACAGAACTCATTCTTCAGCTATCTTCAGGAAACATACCTGTTAAGGTTAAATATAGATTGAAAGTAAAGGATTAGAAACTAATCCTGAAAGCAAATGGACTCCAAAAGAAGGAATGTAGAGCAATACTTATATCTGACAAAATAAATTTCAAACTGAAAGGTGACAAGAGACACAGATGGCCTCTATATAGTGATCAAGTGTTCAATAAACCAGAAAGTCATAACACTCACTAATATATATGCACCAAATGAAGGAGCACCAAAATTCATCAGACAATTACTAACATCTTTGAAAAAAGACATAAGAGAAAATAAATATGTAGTAGGAGACTTCAGTTGCCCCCTCTCACAAAGAGGAAGGTCAATGAAACAAAAAATAAAAAAGAACATAGTAATTCTAAATGAACACATAAGTCAAATCGATCTAATTGACATCCATAGAACACTGCAACCCCAAGAAACTGAATGCATGTGTTTCTCAAGTGCACATGAATCATTCTCTAGAATTGACCACGTACTGGGCCACAAGACCAGCATCTACAAATTCATGAAGTTTGAAATCATACCATCTATTTCCTCCAACCGTGAAGGTATCAAAATAGAACTTGACCATAAAAAGGACTGGAAACCTCCATTTCATGGATACTGAAGTCATTCATGGATACTGAAACTATTACTATTGGAAAAAGAGTGGATTAATGAAGAAATCAAAGAAGAAATAAAGAAACATTTTGATATGAATGACAATGAACACATAAAATGCTACAAAAACAGTAATAAGAGGGAAATATGTAGAATTACAGTATCATATCAAGATAGAAGAAAACACCCAAAGAAACAATGTAAACTTATATCTGAGAGAACTAGAGAAAGAACTACAGAAAAATGCAAAAACAAGTAAGTAGAAGGAAGGAAATAATCAAAATACAAGCAGAAATAAATGAAATAGAAACAAAAATACAATTGAAAAGATCAATGAGTCTGACTTGTGCCCCCCTCAGCCCTGCCTTGGTGGCGCCGCCACGGTGCCCACAAGCACCAGCTCTGTCTGCCTCTGGAGGGTGGGTGAGATAGGGCTCTTGTGTGCGGGCGGTGTGTGGGCCTCTTTCGGCCCACGCCTGCGGCAGCGCGGACATCATCTACCACCGCACCAGTAGTGTGACTGACCTTCGTCTCCCAGCATGGTGGGGATGGGGCTTGGCTGGGGGCTGCTTCTGGGACCAGCTCTACCAAAACATAAGACTGGGAGTCAGGTCTCCAAAGCCAAAGACCTGAAACATAATGGGATGAAGCAGCAAAATGAGGCAGAAAACAACAGAAAGAACAGCCACCAAGAAACAAGAAGCCTGAATACAAACCAAAGGCGCTGGGAATGGCCAATGGAGATTGAAAAAAAAAAAAAAAAGAAGACTGCAATGACTATAGGGCTAAACATGGACAAACAACAAAAAGAAAGGAGGCAAAGAGACCAGAGGAGGCATGGTAGGGTGGGGTGATCCCATGGGGATCAACAATTATGCAATCATGTATTGTACAAAATCCAAAAATAAAAAACATAAAAAAATATTTTAAAAAGTACTGCTAATCGAAAAGATCAATGAAACAAAAAAACTTGTTCTTTGAAAAGATAAACAAAAACAGATAAACCCCTAGCCAGGCTCACAAAGAAGAGAAGGGAGAAAATGGAAATAAATAGAATCATAAAGGAAAGAGGAGAAATTATAACAGACAAAGCAGATGTATGTTCAACTAATTTATGACAAGCAGACAAAAAACATACATTGGAACAAGAATAGTTTCTTCAACAAATGGTGATGGGAAAACTGAAGCACTACATGCAAACAATGAATCTAGACTACTCCTTCACATCTTGTACAAAATCAACTCAAAATGGATATAAGACTGGATGTAAGACCTAAAGCCATAAAATACATGGAAGAAAGTATACGCAAAATCCTCCAAGACTTACACTTCAGAAACCTCTTTCAGGACACATTTACAGATGTTAAAAAAAAAAGAAGTAAAATATAAACAGCTGGGATTACATCAAATTAAAAAGCTTCTATACAGCAAAAGAGACAATAACCAAAACAAAAAGAAACCTAACCAAATGGGGATAAATGTTTACTCTCATACAATTGATAAGATCAAAGATCTACAAAGAACTCACACAACTTAACAAACACAAAGCAAAAAATCCTGTCAAAAAATGGGAGAACTAAAAAGGCATTTTTTCAAAAAAAGAAATACAAAGGGTCAGTAGTTATATTAATCAGGAAATGCAAATCAAAACCACAATGAGATGCCATCTTGCACCAGTAAGAATGGCCATTATCAATTAAAAAAAAAAAAAAGGTCAACAAGAGCTGGTGTGGATGTGGAGAGAAAGGAACACTCTTACACTTCTGGTGGGATTGCAAACAGGTCCAGTCAGTATGGAAAGTTGTGTGGAGGACCCTCAAACTACTGAAAATGGAACTACCATTTGATCCAGCAGTCCCACTTCCGGGAATCTACCCAAATGATAAAAAAAGCACTAATTCAAAAAGACACCTGTACTCAGATATTTATTGCAGCACTATTAACAATAGCCAGGGTATGAAAACAACCCAAATGCCCCAGAAAGTTGTGGTATATGTTATTCATTAATCAAAGAGGACAAATTTGATGCAATTAATATAACATGGATAAACCTAGAAGGAAATTTCACAGAAATAAGCCAGAAAGATAAAGAGAAATACTGGATGATCTCACCCATATGCAGGATATAGGGAAAACATGCAAATAAAAGAACAAGGGAAATTTAAATTTAAAACTGTCAGCTGAACTGAGGCTTAGAGCAAGAGAGGGGAAGGAGTAAAGTTGGGGGAGGGATGGGCACAAGAGATTAAGATGATGGTTCATGGGTCACAAGGTGGTGGGAGAACCTCAGGGTAGATAACAATGTAATATATATATATATTTATATGCATATGCATACACACATCACATATATATACAATCAATTTTTTAAAAAACAAAACAAAATTTAAAAAAGACAGAAGCTATTCATATCACAAATGAAAGGAGTCATTAAATAAAGAGTCATCACAGGACTAATCCCATGGACAGTAAAATAAATCATAATAGAAAAGTATTATGGTCATATCTAGTTCTACAAATTAGATAATTTAGATAAAATAGATTGAATTCTTCAAAGACCTAAACTGCCACTACCATAACACAAAGGATAAGTAGATAATCTGAATAGGTCCTTATGTATTAAATAAATTGAATAAATAATCAATAACTTCCAAGAAAATAAAACTACCAGGCCCAAATACCTTTACTGGTGCATGCTACCATATCACTAAAGACATTTTTTTAATTCTACATTACCACTTGCAGAAAATGGAAATGACAGAAAGACTACCAAACTCATTCTGTGAGAATAACAAAATTCTAATACCAAATAGATATAAGAAGGAAACCACAAACCAATATCTTTCGTAAGAAACCACACAAGGGGCCATGGTGATGTTTTACAGGTAATGTGGTGGTGGAAGAAATACGGAACTACACCTGAGGAGAAACCAAACACTACAAAAATGAGTAGCAATGCAAGAAAATTTAAAAGTTTGACAAAATAAAAAAAAAAATAATTGCAGGTAGGTAATATGATTTGCAGGCAGTGCAAATCATGAGTTGGGAGTCAGTGAGAAACTCTATTGAGCTCTAGATCTGTCACTTGTGAAATGTGCCAAAACATCGGGCAAATTGCTTCTCTGAGACCTAATTTCCCAGTTTGTTCATTAGTCAATGAAGTGATGATTCCTACCTCATAATCTTATAGTTTGAATTAGCAATAGTGTTAATATTATTTATATGTCCTTTTGAACAATTTACTAGGCAAAAGATGATGCTAAAAATATTACCTTTTAATATGACAATTATTCTGTCATGTATCTATCATATATCAGATATCTGTCACTCATCCTAAAAAGTGTGAGAATTAAATTATGTACATGTGTGATAGTTTGCCTTGCTAAAGAGAATTTAAAATATTTTTCTTTAGTAAATACATATGCACCCTATATTCATTGTTCATAATAGTTAAGACATGGAAACAACCTAAGTATCTATCTATCTATCTATCTATCTATCTATCTATCTATCTATCTATCTATCTATCTATCTATCTATCTATCTTCTATCTAGCATGTGATATATAAACATAAATACACATATGACTATACATATACATACACTGGAATACTATTTAGGTATTTAAAAATTATATTCTTTCCTTCTGTGACAAATTATATTTTTTCCCTTCTGGACAGAATTTGAGTTGATTATGTAAGTGAAGTAAATCAGAAAATTGAAAACAATTACTAGATTTTTTTTTCTCATATGTGGAATATAAATATCCAAAGCAAATGAACTAATCAAACACAATAAAAGTTACTCTTAGATTTGGTGAAAAATGCAGTGGTTACCAGAGGGAAAAGAAGGAAGAAGAGGGAACAATAAGGGAGTAAGTATGATCATGGGAGTGTACTAGAGCTTTGTGGGTAAGGAGTAGAGACTTATATACACCTAGAGGTGAAGATGTAACCCCAGAATTTATGTAGTATTATAAATCAATGATAGAATAATACAAATTTATTAAATTAAAAGAAAAATTCTCACCAAGATGCTACCAAGTGGTTTCTGTATGACAAACATTTTAAGTTTTATCACCAAAAAGTGGATCTGTGATTTTCTCTGAACCCTTCAGTTGGACCTCTTACACAAAGGCCCACAATGCACCAGGGAAATGTGGTCTAGGCTAACAGGATTCCTTGAGGTTTACACAGGTCATCCTTTTCCAAACCTCCCCAGATCTGACTAGCTGGGAGAAAAGACTAAATTTTCAAGGTGTTAAAAAAAACCTACAGGATGAAAAAGGGATTGAAACTCAAATCTTCCCTTCTGGGAATCACCAAGATTACAATCTCCAAGTGTATTAGGAAACAACACCAAACCCTTTGTAATACAGGCTGTTCTTGAAAAAGTCAAGGAAAGTAGATATTATAAACAGTTAGTTTAAACAAGTAAATGAGAAGTAAAAGCTGTGTAACTTTTCTTAATGTCTCAGAATAGTGAAGGGGGTCCTGCAAGTGTTGTGTCTGGAGCCAGGTACCACTCAATCAGTGGTGGTTCTTCTACTGCCATTACTATTCCACATAGTTTCTTGCTATTCCAAGTCACAGTTTGGGTCATCGGGCAGCAGCCTCATCTGGGTTCTGTGGGTGCTCTCAGAACTAGTGTGGGTATTAGAAAGATAATATTCACTAGAAGGACTCATATTAGCGGAAATAAGCCAGAAAGAAAAAGAGAAATAGGAGATGGTATTTCTCATATAAGCTCTCATTTATATGAGAGCTACAGTAAAAACAAATAAACGAACAAGAAAAATATAAAACAGCCAACAGAATCAAGGCATAGAGCAGTAGAAGGGAAGTGGGGTAAAAGTGGGGGAGGGCACAAGAGGTAAAGATGGTTTGTGGGTGATGTGGGGTGGTAGGAGAGCCCCGGGGTAGACAATGATGTGATATATATACATATATTAATGTGTACATATATTAATTTGTGTGTATATATGTGTGTGTGTGCAATCAAGAAAAAAATTAAATTCAATAATAAAAGAATAAATTAAAATTATTTTAAAAGATAATATTCAGTAGGTTGGATAAGTAAGAGAAAACTAAATTGTGTTTATAATAGTAATTTTCTGGTTGAAAAATGTTACTATGAGCAAGAATTCCCCTGAAGGCATTCCCACCAATCTTAAGATGTCAAAGAAAGATAAAGAAGAAAATATGTGAGTAAAGGTAGTTAAAAAAAAAAAAAGGTAGTTTAGCTCAGATAATGATCTGTACCCCAAGGCCTATCATATTGAAATCTGTTTCATGAGTCTAACTTGGTGACAGAAGGAGGAATTGCAAATAGATGTGAGATTTTATAACCCATAGATAGGTGCTGTTTTCTCTGTGAAGGGATATCCATTTCAGACATTCAGGAGGCAGCCAGTCAGTGGAAGTTCTGGTTAACAGAGCACCGGTAGTGTTATTGTTAAAGGCTGTTGTTGGCTTAGAAGGCTGCTAAATCATCTTTGTGAGGGCCCTAAAAAGACATTTCCTCTGGATTCTGGATCTCAAGTAAGTGATCATATTGTGAATTATAGTTAGGGAATTATAGTTAAATTTAAGATTAAGAGTACCCTTAATCTGGTTTTAGAAGTTTCTGTAGCTCTAAATCTGTACAGTCTTTTCAATCCTCTCATAAAAAAATAGTAATATATGAGAACTTGGAAAGCTAGCAGGCAATGGGTTATTTATAAAGGAGAAAATATGCTCTCAACTATCATTATTAAATTGTCATTAACTAAATACTAACCTTATGTCATTTACACACCAGAACTATGTTATTCCCTCTGTCTCTTTTTTAAAGAGCTCAAAGAAAATTAATAGTGATTCTAATGTTTTAAATCTGATAGACAGCATTGTAGTTGTCACTGATTATCAAGATTTCTTTTCTGAAATATAGACATTAGTTGGTAAAAGTAAATACTCCAAGACATGTTATTAATGTTTTATTTTTCAATTACATTTTAAAAGCAGTCTGCTTACAAAGAGATTTATTGAGGTATACCTAATATAGGATAAATGGCATATATTTATAAAGTGAAAAATTTGTCCAGTTATACATATGTTTTTTCCTATGAAAATATTTCAGTGGTTTGAATATTTATTCACTAGTTGGTGAGTATTTGGATTATTGACCCGTCATGGTTATAAGTAACACTGTAAAATGATTCAAGTCCTTTCATGCACAATCTTTTCATTTCTCTTGGATTTATGCTTAGGATTGGAATTTCTCAGTTATATGGTAAACTTACATTTACTTATTTCAGGAAATTTCAAGGCTATTTTACAAAATAGTAGTTATATTTTGATCTTTTCTCCCATGCAAGTACTAACCAGGCCCAACCCTGCTTAGCTTCCAAGATCAGACAAGGTCAGGCATGTTCAGGATGGTGTAGCTATAGAGTATTTCAATGTTTTCTAGGCAGTGTATGAGTATTCCAATTTTTTCCTGTTCTTACCAACACTTATCTGGGATTTCTTTTCCTTATAAACATTAGTGCAATTTTAATATGCACGTTCTGTGGGGTGTGATATTAAACATCTTTTATATGCTTATTTGCTGTTTGTATATTTTTCTTGAAAATTGTTCATCAAATAATTTACAAAACCTAATTGAACTATTTGCCTTTTTCTTTAAGTTGTAAGAACTTTAAATATATTTAGGTACAAGTCTCTATTAGAAATTGTATCTACGAAATTTTTCAACAACTTTGTTGGTTTTTATTTTTATGAAGTTATACTTAGAAGCACAAAGTATTTTTATTTCTTTTTATAACTACTAAGTTATTTCTTTTATATTTCAAGTTTATTGAGATATAATATATATCATTTTATGACTTTAAGACATAGAGCATACTGATTTGATATATCATGTCTTGCAAAATGATTGCCACAATAGGGTTATTTAGACTTTATTGCCTCACATTATTACCATTTCTTTTTGGGTGTGGGGGAAGAATAATTAAGATCTATTCTCTTAACAATACAATATAGCTTTATAATATAGTATTGTTAACAATAGTCATAATGCTCTTTATTAGATCCCCATAAACTATACACATCATTCCTATAAGTTTGACCAACATCTCTCCATTTCTCCCAGTCTCCCATTCTCAAGCTCCCACTTTTCTTATCTCAATTTCTATGTAATTAGGATTTTTCTAACTACATTCATCTGAAATATTGGCCTATAATTTTCTTACAGTGTATAGTTTTAAAGTATAATTTCTTTTTCTTGTCTGGTTTTAGTATCATGGTAATTTTGATATCAAAAATGACTTTTGAAGTTTTTGAAATAGTTTGAATATTTCCCCCTCTTCAGTATTTTAGAAGCTTTTGAGGATGATTGAAGTTTTTATTCTTTAAATGTTAGTTTAGAATTCATCTGGTCCTGGGTTTTTCTATATTGGGAGAGTTCTAGTTATTACTGCATCAGTTTTTTTATCGGTTATTGTTCTCTTCAGATTTTTTATTTCTCTCTGATTCATATTTCATTGACTGCATGTTCCTAGAAATTTATTCCTTCTTATAGGTTATTCATTTGTTGATATATAGTTGTTCTTTGTGATCCTTTTTATTATTTCAATAATAACTGTAATAACTTCATTTCTGATTTTATTTGACTCTTTACTCTTTTCTATAGTATAATTAAAATTTATTACTTTTCTTTGTCTTTTTACAAAATAGTTCTTGGTTTTTTATATTTTTAATGTTTTCTCATATCTAACTTGTTTCTACTCTTTATTATTTCTTTCCTTCTGCTTGTTTTTTTCTTCTTTCTCTGGTTATGTGAGGTGTAAAGTTAACGTTTCCTTAAAGATTTTCTTTTGCAGTTAGGTAAACTTTAATTGCTCTACACTTCCCTCTTAAATCTGCTTTTGTTGTATACTATGAATTTTGGTACATTGTGTTTCCATTTTCATTTTCTTCAAAATATTTTTATTGTCCTTTTGATTTCTTCTTGGGCCCAATATTGTTCAGGAGTATCTTGACTTAGTTTTCACATATCTTTAAAAGAGCAACCTTTCATGATGTTGCATTTGACATATTCCCTCCTCTTCAATACTTTAGAAGACTTTGAGAATGATTGAACTTTGTTATTGTTTAAATGTTAAGTTAGAATTTATCAGGGAAATCATCCAGTCTTGGGCTTTTCCACAAATATTTGGAGAATTAATGTTGCATATATTTGTGGATCGTTGTGTTATACATATATATCTCCACTTTTATCCTCTGTAGTAGAAAATACCTTATATAATTTCAATCATCTTAAATTTGACAAGACTTGTTTTGTGACCTAACATATCCTAGAAAATTTTCCATGACCATTTAAGAAGAATATGTATTTTGCTGCCGTTCGATGGAATGTTTTATAAATGTCTGTGTTAGATTCATTTGGTCTAAAGTCTACCCCATCATTTCCTTGTTGGTTTCTGTTTGATTGTCTTATTCATTTCTGAAAGTAAGATACTGAAATATTTTACTATTATTGTATTGTTGTTTACTTTTCCCTTCATTTTTTAATAATTTATTTAATATAATTAGATGATACCTTTTAACATTAAGATTAGAAAATTGAGTCAAATATAACTTTAATTCTTGAAGGGTTTTTAAATTAGTAAAGATAAAAAATTTAAAAACAAATAAAAAATAACAAGGACAGCAATAATAAAGAAAGTGAAAATAAAATTGTGATCTACACCTGCCCCCCTTGCCAGGTTTATTGAGACAGTGATAAATAGTACCATAGTATAGTACAACCTAAGTCAAAGGTGAACAATGTATTAATCTGACTTACATATATTGTGAAATGATTGCTCCAGTAAGTTTAGCTGATATCCATCATCTATGATGATACCAAAAAAATTTTTTTTTCTTTATTTTGAAACTTTTAGGATTGATTTTCTAAATAACTTTCATTTTTTTTACAGTGGTATTCAACATCTTTAAAACATAATAGAAAGTTTTTAATCTTCATTTTATTTTTAAAAATAAATATGAAAAATTTAAGTGCTTAGAAGTTGTACTAGATTAGATGTGTAGCAATTGTAAGAATTAAACTTTGAATAGTCTAGTATTAAAACCAGGTGTTTATATTATATTATATACCTTATATACTATATATAGAATATATTATATATAAATACATTATGTATATTTGTATATACATAACTTTAAATGCATGTTAAAATATGTTTTCTTCTTACTAGAACAGTCATTTTACAACTAGGAAATAGCACAATATCTGGCAAATGTTCAATAAATATTTGCTGATGGAAGACATAAATGAATTTACTGAATGAATGTAGTATATCTTCCTTTCTAATAAGATACTGATCTGCCTTCCCCTTTTCAGATAAAATGGAGTTTATCACCCACAATTTCTTTAGATATTTTCTTTTCACCTTCCTGCTGATACCAACACAAAATTCAGGTAAGAATTACAGTTCATGCCATTTAACAATGCCTTTAGCAAGTGCTAAATACTTCAGAAAAATAGACAACTATCCTTTTTTGGTACTAACCAATTATACTTTTTCATTTCTTAATGCAGGCGATAACTAAACTATACTTTTTCATTTCTTAATGCAGGTGAAATCTGTAAACACCAGCTTAATATTTGGACGTGTTTTTCAAAACAGCATGCTTCCCCAGAGTATCTATTTCATGTATAGTTTAGAATAAAGTTTAGGGAAAAGCAATACATCTAGACAATACACACTCATAATTCAGTAAAAATTAAATTGATGGCAATTTATATGTGTCTATAAATAATGCACTATTTAAAATTATCACAAAGCATACAAAATGCAAAGTTTGGTGTGTATTTATTATATCAGATAAGGATTCCTGGAGAATTTAGATTTTGAAATACATCTTTATGATAATATTTATGAGAGAGAAAGAAAAGCTGCAGCATTACATCCAATTTCAGTGTTATATTGCATTGCAATAGTGGTGTAAAGTTAAATAAAATTTTGATATAAGCATATAGGGAACTGTAGTTAAGAATTATAGCCAACATAGCTCATCAGGTCTCAATTTGTGCCATAGGGACAACATACTGTTAGTTTTACAAAACTTCTGACAATATCAATTAAGGATCTTCCCAACTTTGAAGTGTTATATTAGAGTGTCTCCCAATTATCTTATTTTCTTGTGCTATATGTATGGTCCTGTGCCTTACTTTTCCCTTTTACATATTTTCACAAGTTGATAATTTCATTATCTTACAAGTTCTGATATAAAAGAAGATTCCTGTAAAATGCTATTGAATATCTTCACCACAGTTGCAACAAAATCAATAGTAAGCATTGAAACAATTTCCCCTTTAATGCTCTTAAGTCATATTGGTTCTCTTATTTTCCTGTCAATTATAAATACTTTTATTTTTATGTCATTACCAAAATGTCCAATTGATTAAATCATATTTTCGGTTCTTTTAAGAGTACTTTTAAACATATATAAAAAATATACCTGTTGTATTTAGCGTTCTATGAATATGAGTTTGAAGAATCACATTTGGAACTTTGAGGAGTACAAGCATATCAGAAATTGTGGGAAATTAAGGGGATAGGGATTGACACATACACAATGTTAAAATAAATTATTTAAATTACATGAAGTAAATAATAAAATATAATAAGATAAAAATAATATTCAAAATTATAATCTTGAGATTGATTTATAAACAAATACAAATGAAGAGAATTGAGTTAAAATCTATCAAAGATAACACCAAACATACTTGAGTTTATTGACTAATTAGAGAAATGCAATTAATAATAAAGACCACATAGAAATCAAAACTTCTAGTACAATAAAAGAACAAAATGTACTTTAATATTTAGAAACTTATAATGGAATAATGCAGCAAGTATGCCAATGGGAAATTTTATAATGATAAACTGATAGTAATCAGATTTGTTAAGTAAATTTAAAATCAGCCCTAGAGCCAAAACTTCAAAACTTAGTCAGAAGTAAAATATTTATTTAATAGTATATGTTAATGTAAGAAAAGATAATCTATTTAGAATATTAGTGACTGCTAGTTGTAAGAGAATAGAACATGTTCATGCCTAATTTTGTATGGATTCATTTAGAAAGTCTTGATTAGAGACTAGTGAGGAGATGGACTGAGATCTCAAATAGATCAAACTCTATCTGTCTTTAAGATGTTATTTATGTAGGATGCCATTGATTGCCATCTTGGAAGAAATTCTGAGCACCCACTGGGTTCACTGGATGGTATCCTCAGCTGCAGTTTAAAGACATGATTCTTTAGATATAAAATTGAGGGCAACTTTTCTTTCACAATATAATAAATTAATTATATAAAGGGCAATAATTTGAAAAATCAAAATCACTTAATAAAATACGTAATATAAAAGTACATACCAAGTGAAATGAAAAGAGGTATCTACTACTTTATTGGTTTTTAAAGATATAATAATTGACAAAATTTTAGTTAGATTTTCTAGGAAAAAATAAGAAATAAAAAAAATCATGAATGAACATGGGAATATTACCACCAATCCTACAGAACTAAAAATGTTTTAAGGAAATTTATTTACTATAGCATCTAAAAGAATAAATCACCCAGAAATGAATTTAACCAAATAGTTGAAAGAAATATACATTTAGAACTATAAAACATTGTTGAAAGAAATTAAAGATATAAATAAAAAGAATGACATCCCATTCTATGAGTAGGATGCCTTAATATTGTTAAGGTATAAATATTACACAAAATAATCTATAAATTTAACAGAACTTCACAAAATTCCAACCACCTTAAAAAATGGTCTTTGAAGAAATTGAAAAAACTAATGCTCAAAATCATAAAGAATTTAAATCTTTCACATAGCAAAAGTTGGGGTACTCATAGTTCCTTATTTCAAAATTTGCTACAATACAATAATCAAAAAGTGTAATATTAATATAAGGATGGACATGTAGACCAAAGGAATGAAATTGGCAGCATACAAGTAAATTCATCTATCTATGGTCCTGTCTTGGTCAACAATTGTGCTATATGGATAGATAAATGGATTTTCACATGAAAAAGAATGAAACTGCATCCTACTTCACATAATATGCAAAAACTAGTTCAAAGGTGATCAACAGTCAAAATAATAACTATGATAAAACATTTAGAAAAGATAGAGACAAATGTTCCTGACTTTGAGTGTGCACAATGAATTTATAGATATGATACCAAAAGCATGAGTAACAGAAGAAAAAACATTTTGAACTTCCTCAAAATAAAAAATAAAAAATCTTTTTTATCAGTTGATAGCATAAAAAAAATTGAAAACCAATGTAGAGATTAGGAGAAAATTTTTGTCATATATTTTATGTGTTGTAATATCTAAAATATATAATAGTATACACAGCTCATTAACAGAAGACATATTACCCAGTTTAAAATATGCAAAAGAATGGCATAGACAATTTGCCTAAAATGATAAACACAATGAGATGAGAAATGCCCAACATCATAAATTAGTAAAATGGTAATGTTAGTAACAACAAGTAAAGGAAAAACAGAAAAAATTTGACTAGGCTATGAGAATGTGAAATGGTACAGCTATTATGGTAAATAGTTTAAAAAGTTAACAGTAGAATTACCATACGACCCAGAAATTTTATTCTTGTGGATATAATTGTGAGGTTTGAGAAATATATGTATGTCATTGTATGTCAATGTTTATAGTACCAAATGCACAGTAGTAAATAAATGGCAGCAATTAAAATGTCCATAATAAGCTAACCAGATATTGTTTATGTATAAAGTGAAACACTGTTCTGTCATAAAGGAATGAAATTCTAATATTTGCTATATTTACTGAAACATTATGCTAAATGAAACAAACCAGACAAAATTGGACACATACTGCCTTATCTTACTTAAATGAAATGTCTAGAAAGAGTAAATTCATTGAGACAAAACAGATGAGAAATTACTAGAGGCTGGAAGAGAGGAAAATGGAGATTTGTTGTTTAATGGAGACAAAATTTCTGTTTTGGATGATAAAAAGAATTGGAAATATGTCATAGTGGTAGTTACACAACATTATGAATGCAGCTAATGCCATTCTATTGTACACTTAAAAATGGCAAGTTTATGCCACCAAAAGAAAATAATAAAAAGTTTTTCAAACATTATGTCATTATTTCTACATATTTTCCCACTTTTCTTTATCTCTTTGATTTTCTGTATATTGTCTGTTACAGTGATAGTGACAAAACTAAGATAATCATTGTACCTTTTCTGATGTGTTCAAGTACTTGAAAAGGCACCATCTTTCCCCCAGTTTTTACTTGAAGCTGTTATGATGATCTGTCCTTCTAGAACAGATCCATTAAACAAAGAGTTGAGAGAAAAAACAATGATTTTGCGAAATAATATTCTGGCTATGGTATCTACCTACTGTCTTTCCACAGAATTATTTACTGTGCATAGCCCTGCTGGACCTTTGGTGGCCTTAGTAGGTAAAGAGGTAAAACTGCATTGCTACATTTCCCCAGCACAAAATGCAGAACACATGGAAGTGCGTTGGTTTCACAAGTCCCTCATCAAACCTCATCAACTGTACCAAAGTGGCAAAGACCTATATAGAGAAACTATCCTGGATAACATGGAGCGAGCAGAAATCATAAAGGAAGATATTGACAAGGGTAATGTGACCCTCCTGATCCAAAAGGTCAGAGTATCTGATGGTGGAAAGTATCGCTGTTTATTTAAAAATGGTAACATCACTAAAGAAACTGTCTTGGAACTGAAGGTGATTGGTAAGAATGACAATCTTATTTTGTGACAACAAACTTGAAATCATTTAAATAAATGACTTCAATTTTCTAATACTCAGCATAATATCCATCATGGTAATTATGTTCAAAAGCAGACATGTAATCTTGATAATCTCAAAATACAGAAGAGGGAGGAATCCAGAAAGAATATTTATAGGATCAAAGGATCAATGAATGAGCATACTTAATGCTCCCTCTACTATGGTAATTTACTAACCACAATTTTACCTTTTTGAGTCTTAATTCCATATTCTTGATTCCATTCATCTTCTTTCCTGTTTACTTATGGTCATTTAATTAGGAAAACCAAACTCTCATAATCTTAATATTCATCTATTTTTTAATTTTTACTTTATAATTTTCATAAATATTGGTCATATTTGTATGGTTGTTGTTCCTCTTAGGTATGGCCCTCCATTCCATATTGTATCCCTGTCACCCCACTCTACTCCCCTGTTCTCCTCTAGTCACGCTAGCTCCTTGTACTGCAAGTCATTGGTCCATATTTGGCCCATTGGTCTTTTCTTTTTCTGGAACAATGTATTTTTTTCCTGGGTGTGGACTTGCATTCCTGGATAACAGACCAGGGTTCTCAGATCTCCAGGAGTAACTGAGGTAAGTCAGGTCAGGCACATCTGAAACCTCTTTTAGAGCAAGTATGTAGGTGGTACCATTCTCCAGGCTCCTCTCTGGTGTGTCATGTGGTGCAACTTCTGTGCTATTTAGTTCTGGTATCTTATGTTGGGAGCCCAACTCCTAGGCACTGGCAACAGAGAAGTTCCCTGATGGGGAGAGACTTCCTCAGGTGGGTTGGTCTGGCTCCTCTCCTCTCTCTCGTGTTAGCACTTCT
This sequence comes from Uropsilus gracilis, assembly GCA_004024945.1. Lineage (NCBI taxonomy): Eukaryota > Metazoa > Chordata > Mammalia > Eulipotyphla > Talpidae > Uropsilus > Uropsilus gracilis. The sequence goes on from PVHY01004297.1 coordinate 86,561, forward strand.
GCCATGGGGTCACAGCCACATCTCTGTGGCTTTCTTCCCCCATTGATTGGTAAAGGAAGGAGTCTCACTAACATTGCACAAAACTGTGGCCCAAGGGTTTGGTTTCCTAGTCCTGGAGACAAAGCAGGTAGAAATCTGTGTCAGGTCACCACAATCACTGGTCTCACTTTCTTGTCTCAGTGGTTCTGAACATGCTGCTTGTCCTACCCAGGTGGTGAGTGTATCCAGAGCTGTAATTACTTTCCTCTCCATTATATCTGCATATGGAGAGATGGGTGTTTTCATTAACTAGTGCGGCTCTGATTAAGGTTGGAGTAAATCAGAGCAGGACCACCCCAGCCTGAAGAGGTGCCCACCCTCCACCTCTGGCCCTTGTGGAGGCAGAGGCCAGCCTCCCCAGCCTGAGACCCCTGGACCTGAGACCATAAGACCCGGAGACCCCAGTGGCATAGGATTCACTGTACCCACCCTCCAGTGACCTAGGTCATGGGGGAGGCAGCATTGGTGTGTGCTGGAGGTCCTCTCCAAGGTTCTGAACCATGAAGTTTTTTTCCTCCATGGAAGTTCTTTTTTTTTTTTTCCACTACTTGAATATTCAGTTGACCCAAAACCACTTTCTTGAAAGAGCATTCTAACTGCTCTGCAGGAGATCTTTAGTGGTAAAGTAAGTATCCATGTACTATATTGAGGCCTTCCTTTGGAACTCTATTTTTTTTCTAAATATATGTTTACACCAGTAATTATTACCTTAATTAACTTTCTGCTTAGTTATAACATGTGGTAATTTAAGTACTCTAAATATTTTCTTATTTTCCTAGGTCCTTTGATTTCTAATGCAAATTTATAAATTAGTATGTTGATTTGCATACACAAAACAAACACAAAATAGACCTTGAATTAAGGTTAATGACCAATTTAGGTCTTATGACATTTTAGCAATATTGAGTCTTCTAATATATGAACCTAGTATACATTCTATTGTTTTATTTTGAGATTCTTGGATTTTAGCCTAGCTCATTGATAATCTTGACTATAATAGTAGAATCTATAATTTTCATAACTTTATTTTATATTCATTTGTTCCAATTATCTGGATATATATTGTTTTGTTTGAGAAAATTTTTGTAGCTTAATATAAATGCAGAAAATTGCATGTGGGTGTAGAGCTCACTGAATTTTTATATACTAAGCATATTTATGCAAAGGAACCCAAATCGAGAAAAAGAACATTACTAATATCTCAGAAACTTCCATGCATATTTTTTAGATCCTCCTCCACAATAATAGTGAAACAGTATTGTGACTTATAGCAATATACTATTTTACTATGTTCATATTCATCCACATTATTTTTATATTGGTAGATTAAGAACTTTAGCTCTTATATGCTGTTCTACTATTAAAGCATACTTTATATCTATCCAGAAATTGATGAAATTTGGGCAATTTCTAAATGATGTCTACCATTGTTAGTGTTAATATAAGTATCCTAGTATATATCTCTTTTGGTGAAAGTCTGTTTGTGTATGCATAGAAATTGAATAGACATATCCTTGAATATACTTACACTCAAAATTGGCTATTACTATCATTGGATGTTCCTAATTTATTGTACCTATTTATATACCCACTAGTTTTTAAAACTTGCTTCAATTGCTAGCCAATTCTTGCATATATTATTTTATTTAACAAAATTTATGTAAACTGTATTTTCACATATGATTTAAATGGGTATGTCCTCAGTGAAAAATAAAATTGAACAGATTTTATCTACTAGTCATTAGGACATTCATCTTTTCAAGTTTTTTATCCATTCACTTATTCATTTTACAAGTTTTTAAGTCTTGTTCCCATATTATTAGTTCTTTCTTTTACTCATTGGTAATGGAGCCAATTATTATAGATATGATTTCTCTTTGGTTTCATGTAAATAATCTTGCATATATATTTCCCAACTCATTTGACTTTTGATTTTCTAGTTGATGAAATTCTTTGGTGAAATCAAATTTATTTTTTTTGTCTTTTCATAACTTAATCAGTTTTTTCTGTTTAGGATAGAATAGTGAAAACATCAAAAGAAAAAAGGTAATCTATAAAATAATACCAATTAGACCATTGGATTAAAAGTCCACCATGGTGGACTTCTCTGTAAAAACACAACAAGCAACAAGGGACTGGCAGAAGGTATTCAAAGAATTTAAAAATATTTCCAGTCTAGAATACTTTAATATTTAATAACACCAAGACATAAGGAAGGATAGTAAACTTTACTAAAAAGCAAAAACTATCAACACCAATTTATACATGAAAGAAATATTAAAAGGGTTGTTTTAGAGCATCAGAACACCAAAAATAGTAGTAGCAGACACCTAATTTTATAACACAGAGGAGAGTAACAATATGGTCTAATTGAATAGTTCAAGATTCAGATAAACTGGATGTTATGTTCAGAAGAGATCATACCACCCAACAGATCTCACAGGAGATTGTTCAAAACATCAGTAGAATTCACAAAACAATAGAAATGAAACCTAAATAAGACATAAAATGAAAATCTCAAAAAATAAAATGCTAAACTGAAACAACAGAACAACAAAGAGCCTGGCAATGAGTACTTATGTCTGAATAATCACCTGAAATGTTAATGATCTAAATTCATCAAAGCAAACTTACAAAGATCCTAAGTGATTTCAAAACAAATTCTAACTTTTTGGTGTTTGCAAGAAACCAAGAAAGATCAACTCAGATGTAGAGTTAAAAACTGGAAGACAACCTTACAAGTAAGCATAAATTTAAAAAGTTAGAAAAAAATAAATATTTATCAGATAAAACATTTAAATAAAAGATAGTAAGAAATACACTGATAAAAAGCATTATTAAGGCCTAATACAGCCAAAAGCTTTCATGAATTTAAATAGTTTAAAAATAAAGAATCTTCTGCCTCTTTGATAAGTTTTAATTAGCTAAATTAAATTCTCTTCTCTGTTAGATCCAGACTTGGAGTTAGAAATTCAAGTACACATCAACATAATGCAAGAGTTTAAAATTGAATGTCTCTCAGGAGGATGGTTTTCACATCCTCAGATGCAGTGGATTAATAGCACAGGAGAGTTAATTCCACCTTCATCAAAATTTGAAAGTATGGATGAATCTGGGTTATTCCATATGCAGATTACTCTTTTCCTCAGAGAGTACCAAGGAATGATTACATGCCATGTTCAAAATCCGGTAACCGGTCAAGAGAAAAATACAAGTCTTGAAGTAGCAGGTGAGTACTGAGTTGGGTTCTCCTATTGATAACAATTTCTAATGCACGATACACTAAGGAGAAGATGAGATGCTGTATCCTGAATCATGCAGCTTTAGTTGACATTGAATCTCTGGAAATATGGAGTCAGACAATAAGAAGAAACATAATGTACAAATTATTACCATAAGTACATCAGTTTCCTTTCTAGCACATACCACTTTTAAAAGACTTTGAAATACTGATCTTATTCAATTGTCAGATACTTTAAGACCTTCAGAGCAACCTTTTTTCCTGACTTGATAATGTCATCTTGATTTCATTACTTTTCAGTTGAAGGTAATCATTATAATTATTAAATAAGTTGAAAAATGCCAATAAAAACACCGAAAGGAGAGTTTTTAAACTATAATACACAATAAAGTCATACTTTTTATTCTTTTAAGTTTATTCTATTATTGGTTGCTTTCATTAAAAGAGAATGAAGGAAAAATAAGCCTCCCAGGAATCTTTATACCCTTTCTTTGGCCTCTTTCTGGCATTCTCTTTTTGCTTTCTTATGTCATCCTCCTTTAGCCCCGCTCTCCTAGACCCAGGTGTGCACACTTAGACATGTACACACCCACTAGGCTGTATAACACAATACTACAGTTGCTGGTTACACAGGCTAATGGAGGGAAAAACCTGGTCAACTCACCTGACACCAACCCTCTGGGCTAGGAACCCATGGAGAGCAAGCTTCCCCTCTCTGGCTGTGATCTCCACCACAAGCCTCATTCCTCACCTGTCTCCAGGAACAGGTCCCTCAGTATTTCACCTGATTCAAAATGAACAGGGCATCACCCATGGGTGATTTAAAGAGGCTCGCCTTCTCTTGCATGCCCTTTGGCCACTTAACAACTGCTCAGAACTTTCCTGAACTTGCCACCAGTTCTTTACATTATCTAAGTTGGCTTTTTGCACATATCAAGCATCACTGCATAAGACTTGGTGAGAGTTTCTTCCCTTAGCCAGTCTTGGGTCCCTCTCATGGCTGCCTCTACTTTAACATACCTATAGAGGTTATTGCCCACTCCAGGATGCTGTGTCTACCCAGGTACTTGACTGGTCAGGCAAGGTTGCTCACTGTGGCTCTAGGAGCACTAGACCACATGCAAGGCTGGTTGGCCAACTGAGGCCCCACCAACCACCCTTTAATTCTCATCTCCTGGGGTTTACAAATAATCCCACATACCCCCAGGGTCCCAACAAACACAACAGCTAACTACCCAATGTTACCATGCCTTCTGACAATACTAAGTCTATCAATTCTATCTTTATATCACCACCGGGGTCCTCTTTTTACCTGATGAGTCTACAGTCTCAGGAGTAATTGGCTGGTCCTCCACAAAAGGTCTTGTCCCGAAGCTCCCAGACCTTGTCCTCTTCTTTTGCTCAGGCAGCATCTCCAACCTTGACTTGCAGAACTGTTTTCTCTTTGTGTTGAATGCTGCCAACTCATACCAATTGTCTGTGTAGAAATATCCTGCCATCTATGCCACTCAATGCATTGCATTGATGTCTGCTGTCTATGACACTTGGTGTGGCTCTCTTTGTGTTAAATCATCTCATTCTTGCTGTCAATTGTAATGCATGCACTCTGTCCATGATGCAGGTATATGCAAGCATCTGGCTCAGCAATCTGCATATGTTCTTTATTGGTTCTACCAGTTATATGGACACATCAGGCAGGGTAGGAAAGGACCAGAGAACCTGGGAGGCAGGCAAGTCCCTGAGCAATATTTACATTCTTTCTCTGGCCTCTCTTTCTCTCTAGCATGTTCTCTCATTCTCTCTCTCATGCTCTCTGCACCCCTTCATCTTGTCTCTCTTAGGCCCAGGTGTGCACACTTACACATGCACACATTCACTGTACTCTACAATCATGGAGAAGATGCAATACCACAGATGCTGGTTAAAGGCTACTCGAAGAAAAAGCCTGACTGAATCACTTTACCCATGTTCAGTGGTAGTGCTAATAACAAAGAGGAGCAATAAATTGTCTTTTACCCAGTATCTAAAGGAGGCATAACAGAATTATGTTAATGTTTACATTCTAAATTTTAATTTACAATATAAATGAAATGACTAGAAAAGCTATTGTAATTTATCTGTCATTGAAATTATTTTCTCAGTAAATATTACTCTTGATAGTTGTAGTTATAAGTGAATATACCAGATAGAATGACATATTAAGACTTGAAGCCCAGTGATTGAAATAAAAAAATAAACAAATGCTTGAGTTTATGATCATAAAAAGTTAAAACTGTATTTCATTATTTTAAATTCTTAACTTCCTAATGTATGTAATATTTCATTTGCACTCCTATTTGAATCTGTAACCACACTAGCCATCTTTCCATAAAAGTAGGTTAAAGCAAACAATATATATACTTTAAGAGAATAATTTTCAGCTTGATTAAGAGGAATAATTACTTATATTCAGAGGATTCAAACTATGGAATAAATTCTCTCAATAGATCATAGTTGCCGCTTTCAATGATAATGATATGCAAGTTGCTGCCAGGTTATTTTCCAGATATGCTTTTAATATAATGAATGCTTTCTCTGGTCACAACAAATTCCCAAGAGAAACATGATTGTGGATATATATATAATATATATATAATATATAATATAATATTATTACATTATATATAATATTATTATTATATATAATATAATATTATTTTATATATAATATAATATTATTATATAATATAACATTATTATATATATAATATAATATTATATAATATATAATATAATCATATTATATATAATAGTATTATATAATATATAATATATATAATATAATATATATAATATATTATATATATAATATATATGAATATATATATGAATACTAGGGCAAGAAAAGAAAAAATGCAATCTTTGCTGTAAATTGAGCTTGTTCAGAAAACATAATAAAGAAAAAATGTAAATGAGCTGTGATACTGGGTTTCATAAGATGATTAAATTTTGTTACAAAGTGGTATCATAAGTAGTGTTATCTCAGACACTAGGAAAGAAATTAGTATTAACTGATGAAGAGTTAGAAACAGGATTCAATTATACACCTGTATAATGGATAAAAGAATAAGAAGAGAGGGAAATTAATCTGACCTCTTAAGTGACAAATGGCTCTACTTAGGGACTAATACTACTCAGGAACTAATGTCTTATTAAATTGTTACTATCAATTGTAATGATACCCTTTTATGTATTTCAGATTTTCTAATAAAGAAGCACAAGTTTGAGAGGAAATATCTTTTTTATTCCTTTATTAGTATATGCATTTTGATAGTTATCACTGTATTTTTCACTGTTATATTGTACCTTATACAACTTCAGCGGCGCAACAATGCAAGACCACATATTAAAGGTAGGACTAATAAGAAACACAATTCTGATCCTGGATATATGAATTTTAACTGTAACTTTATGATTCCATTTTCTAGCTCCAAAAATATAGCAGTCTGGATCACCAAACTGAATACTTGCTTGTATTTCTAATGCATCATGAGATTCTAATGAATCATGAGATTCTAAGGGCACACATGGTTTCTAGCAGTGTAGCTCTTGCTCAACCAAATTTAGTTCCAGTGATCTTGGAACCTCTAAATGGTACATTTAATTCATTTTCATGAAAACAGTCATTCTTTTTGTTGTAACTATCTTTCAGGTTCAAATTTGCCTCCCTTCCAGTCTTCCTAAAGGAATGTGAAGGAAAAAATAGGTGAAAAAGGAAAGTATCATAATTTGTTTCCCTGAATATCATTTAATATAATAATATACCAGAACATCATTATGACTCTTTTCCTAATTAATTAAATAATCAATTATATAAGTAGCAAATATGATGGTGTAAAACTCACTGGAAGTTTGGTAGCATAGATAAAGACTACAGAATTAACATCTGAATGATTAATTATGTGATTCAAAGTATCCTAATGCTAATGGATTATGTGGAACATATCTGTTCAATTTTCTTCCAATTCATGGAGCTCTTCAAAGTAAAAAACAGCTATTTTCCCTAAATTTAATGGAAACATTTAGGCTAAATATATTTATATATAATAACTCATTTAATTTCCAAACAATTCTGTTTGTAAGGTATTATTTATATGTTTTTCTTGGAGGTAAGACAAATTTATTTTAGATACTTTAAATAACTAGAACAGGATTATAATATTAGTAGCATTCAGAAACCTTTCAAAGGTCACTGGATCTATCTGCCTAGAAGAGTACACCTCACCATTTCAGAATAAATCTCAGTGTAAGGAAATATTCTCACATTAAACATATTTAATCATGATAAAAAGAAAATTCAAAATCAGAAAACCATTAAGCATAATTTTTATTATTACATCAATAAAAAAGAAAAATAAAAGCAATATGATCCTATTAACAGATGTCAAGAAAGCATGTGATCAGATTCAACATCCATTTATGATGAAAACCCATTGAAAAACCAGAGAAAAGTGGAAGATAGCTAAACATAATAAAAAGTAATATATAACAGCTACCACCATTCTGATGGCAAAAAACTGAAAGCTTCTCCACTAAACTCTGGTACAAGAAACAGATGTCCACTATCACCAACAACAATTCAAGATAGTATTAGGAGTCCTAGCTAAAGCAATTAGACAAGATATAGTCATAAGACAAATCCAAATTGGGAAAGAAAAAGCAAAGCTATCATTATTTTCAGATGACATAATAATATGCATAGAGAATTCTAAAGACCCTCTTAAAATAATTAAAATAGTAAACCAGCAAAAATAAAGCAAAATGACAATTTACAAAATCAATACACAAAAATTAGTGCTTTCCTATATGTAAGCACTGAGGTAAAGAGGAAAAAATTAAGAAAATGACCTCATTTACAATTATATCAAAAAAATTAAATATCTAGGGGTGAATTTACAAAAGGAGATGAAGGACTTAAATCTATGACATTGTTAAAAGAAATGGAAGAAGAAACAAAAAAATTGGACAGATATTTCTTGGTATAGAGTGGAGGAATCAACAATGTTAAAATGGCTATTATACCTAAAGCAACATTCAAATGTAATCCTAAGGAAATTTTCTTTTTCTTTTCCGTCTTTTCTTTTTTTTTTTTTTTTTGAGACTAGAGCTCGCTAAATTTGCCTGTCGAACCACAGGCTCATGTTGCCCAGGGTACCACAGACTCAAGCAATCCCCAGCCGCAAGCTTCCCTGGTCGCTGGGATTACATGCTCGCGCCACCACGCCCAGCTATTTTTTGGGGAACTAGTTTTTGCTGCGTTGCCCCAGGCGGGACTTGAACCGTGATCCCGATCCTGGCCCTGGCTTCCTAGGCTGCCACTTACAGGTACGCACCACAGTGGCCGGACAGGAAAATTTCAATGGCATTTTTCAAAGAAAGAGAACACATAATACTGAAATTCATGTAGAAAAACAAAAGACCCAACTACCCAAAAATTACCTCAGTAAAAAAAAAAAGAAATGGTGGTCTTACTTCTGACTTTAAACTATAAGATGGTACTAGATCAAAAACAGACCCATGAAATAAAATTGAGAACCCAGAAGTAAACCTACACCAAATGGACAATTAAGCTATGACAAAGGAGCCAAGCCAAAAAAAAAAAAAAAAAAAAAAAAAAAAAAAAAAAAAAAAAAAAAAAAAAAAAAAAAAAACAAAAAAAAAAAAAAAAAAAAAAAAAAAAAAAAAACAAACAAAAAAAAAAAAAAAAAAAA
>PVHY01004298.1:0-71707 GCA_004024945.1 Uropsilus gracilis
GGTACAAGGTCCTGGGGGGGGGGGTGTCAAACACAGTATCACAAATGACTCCACTGAGGCCAAAAGAAGATGTACTCACCCAAATACCAAAAACCATGGAGTGGTGAATCTCTAAGAAATGTGTCTAGGATACACTGCTAAGTAAAAAAGAGAGGGCAATTTTCCATCTTTTGTAAGGAAAAAGAAGACAAAATTAGCATATTCATGTTTGTTCATATTTGCACAAATAATTCCCGGAAGGATTTAAAAGACACTGAACAAAGAGCAGGAGGGTGTCAGGCAGGGGAGGTGGATAGTGGATGGGAAGATGGGAGGGAGGTTTTTTCCGTATATGCAGCTATATGTTGCTGCTCTCAGAATGAGGGAAATATATTGCCTTTCAAAGACTAAATTTTAAAACAGCCTGTCCAAGATCATACGTTTTTCCCACAGTTGTGGGATGCTTTTACCTGGAGGGATGCAAAATGATTTGGTGTGGTAGGTATGATGATTATAAACAATTCACAAGCATAATTGTTGAGAAAGTCATTTCTTTCTTTACTTTTCAGTCTTCTGAGTCCAAGGAGGCAACTGTCTCAGTGAGATGCTGGCGGGTCTTTAACACCTTTCTCAGTGCTGGAAAGCTGCCTTTCTAACAGAGAAAGCAGGCATCCAGCTTACAAACTTGGCCCATCCAGCAGCTAAATAAAACCGAATTGTTATTTCTCGACATTGAATTGACTTTTACTAGTATCGCTTATGAATGGTAAGTCATGCCGGAATTTCATTTATATTTAATGTTGCACTATAATATACATGACTTCCTTCTCAAAACAGATGTAAGTAAAATGCCAGTTGTTTAAAAGAAAATTAAGCTCATCCTAGTGCTTTTTGAATATGGTTAACATTGTAAATTTCTAATCTTGCACCAGAAACTGTGCTAAGCTATTCCCATGAATTAATGGCCTTGATCCTCCCACCCCTTTGGGAGGCAGGGAGGGACTTGGAGAGGCAGGGAGAATGCAGGTCATATCCAAGGCCACTGGCTAACTATTGAATTTGAACCCAGGCATTAGTTGCCTGCAGCCTTCTCCCCTCTGCACCTAGCAAAACAAACCAAACGCAGCAGAGGAACTCCAGGGGGTGACACCCCAATGCAGACCAGCCCAGTGTTTGCAGCCTGGTCTTAGCACCCAAACAAGACAGTGGCCCTAAAGGCTCAAGTTTCATCTTGGATAGCTCCAACTTCCTCCTTCAATCCGTAGTCCCCAAAACCAAACAGCTTCATTCTCCCTCTTCCCCCATACCAGATGTTCATGCCACAATGCACAACCCCCACAGTTCCACCTACACCCTCCCTGGGCCTGTTCCCTGAACCCCTAGTGCTCCTTTGGGCCCTGAGGGGTTCCAGAGTAAGTGGGCTTCTCCAGCTGTCTGCCCTGCTCGTAGGCTTAAGGTTTCTCTCTCCACCTGATTTTGCAGCCGAGTCCCCCACCCCTACCAAACACCCCTACACAGGCCTTCAGGGATGCTCTGAGATAACTAGGTTTCTCCCCTTGTCTCATTTGCAATGAAAATGCCAGGGCCTCTGGAATGAAGGGGAGTCAGTGACGGTGGCCCAAAGCGGAGCACTACGGAGGCTACTGCAGCCCACAGCTGCAGCTGGAGTCTTCACCTCCACCCTGCACCCTCTGTCCTCACAGAGCTGACTCACAATGGGTCACATTGGGTCCCTTGGGCAGCAAAGCCTGTCTGCTCCTGCCTTGCCTCATCTCCCTCCCTCTGAGTGATCATTTGTGACTCCCCTCCTCTCTGGACCACAATGACCCTCCTTCTCCACCCCACACACCTGTCCTTTCATCAGCTTTAGCCAGAGGGCTCTGTAAAAGGCAGGTCTCTGAAGGCCACAGCCTTCAGCTTACCTGAGAATCCAGGTGGGGCCTCGGATTCTGCAGCAATAAGCTTCTAGAGGCAGAACCACATATAGGATAGAAGCCTGGTCACAGGTATTTAAACCCTAGCTCCTCCCCCAGCTCCCTCAATTTCTGGCCCCTCTACAGTGTCCTCTGCAGTGAAATAAAAATGCAAGAGACAGTATTCTTAAGTCATCAAGTTCTGGTGACAAATAACATCAGTGCTAGCCTGGAGCCGGGTACCCTGTACACCCTGCCAGTCTATCTGTCCTGGCACGAGATCTGCACAAGCCTTCTGCTCCCAGAAGCACAGAGAAGCACCTGCATTTCTCTAACAACTGGGGAGTTGGGGGACACTGGTCTTAAAAGTGCAGTGCTGCCCCAGCCTGAGTTCTTAGGCCCTGAAACACTGCGGCCCTTTGACCAAGGCCCACAGCACAGGAGCCATGGTACAAGGTGCCAACATCAGCAAAAGCACAGGAATTGGTTTCGCCTCTCTACCCAGGTGCCTCAGGTGAATGCCTCCGAAAAGCAGGCAGGGCCAGACCACCATCCCTTCTCAGAGATGAGGCGGAGTGGATGTTGCAGATTTAGGCCATAGAGGGCTGGCATTGGGGCAGAGGCTCACCCACCGCCCCAGGGTTTTCCCCTCCAGTCATAGTCTTCCTGGGAAGCCTGCATCTGCTGCTGCCAAAGGCTGGGTGGTTCCAGCCAGTCCAGGAGGATGGGAGCCTGGAGAAGATATGTGCAGCCCTGGGAGAACTGGAGCCACTGCTTTCCTTAATTGTTGATGAGATGGTAAAGTGGCCTCCTCCTCCAAGACCAGCAGCAAGGTAGGCAGAGGAGAGGCAGAGCTTAGAGGGACAGGCTTAAAACTTGTGGGAGGAAGGGCCTAGAAGGCTGACCAATCCTAGGAGGTGATGCAGGCACAGACATAGCCAGAATCCAGCAATCACTGGCCAGGAAGTCAAAATAACATGGCCTGGGGATGGGGCCCCCATGTTGCCCATGGCCCAGAGGTCACGGAGACCTTGTGGGATCCAAGCTGTGGGCCCTGTGGTGTTGGTGGGAACAACTCTCACATGCAGCCAGGCCGAGTGACCTGCCAGAGACACTGGATTCTGAGTTCCTGGAGATTAGCAAAAATCTCCCTTGAATTCTGCCTTCAAGGAGGCCAAGACTGGGGGTCCTGTCATGCAGCAAGAGGGGATGGACAAAGAGGAAGGACCCACCCACCTCACGGGCCAGCCTCTCTCAGCAGAGGCTCTCCCTACTCTCAGCAGGTGAGCGCTTCCCTGACAGCCTTTGGCAAGAGGGGGAAATGTGGCTGCTGCTATGTATGGCTCCAGGGCCCACATAGCCACTAGAGCGCCTGTCTCCCGCTTCTGTCTCCTGCGGACACTGGACTTTAAAAGAAATGAGGCAAAGCCTTAACTCTCCCAGAGCCCAAGGGAGGCAAGGAGAGTGGGCTGGCTGGGGAAGCGGGAGGTCCTACTCTCACTGTCCCCGTCAGCGCCCCACCCTCAGGCTGGCCACAAGTCCCCAGGGAGGCCACCTCTCAGGTATGACAGGACCTGAGGCTCTGTCTGACAGCCTCCTAGGACTGCTCTGAAGTGAATTCCAACGCTGCCCAGTCCCTTCTAGTCAGGAGCGGGGAGGAAAACCCTGCCCCTCTGAACCCCCTTTGAAGGCCCCAGTCTCTCTCAAAATAGTAGAGGTGAGCACTAGAGAAAGACAGTTCTCAGTGCTGAGCACTGAAGAGAATTTCTATATTGAGGTACACTTCAGATTGATTTCTCCAGAGTCCCACAGTTTTGCAGGGAGAAAAAGAAAAGGCCAGCCCCAGAGACATGATGAGGGAGAGAGGGTGGTATGCAGGAACATCCTGGCCCTCCCTGGGGCTGGGCCGGCAGGTAGGAAGTGCCGGGTGGAAGGTGCCTTTGGTAACAGCCTGGTTGGGTACTATCTCTCCCTGCCCAGACGCCAAAGGAGCTCCTGGGACCCAAATCCTCCTTCTCTGCCTGCAACCCCACCCTCATGGGCCCAGCACCCACGCCTCTATATGCCCTTCTTAAAGAAATACATGTTCAACAGTGTTAGGAAATAGACAGAAAAACCTGAGAAAGGAATCCTGTCCTACAACACTCCCCCCCAAAACATCCCTGATCGAAGTCATCAAGGGCAGCAGTAGTACCAGGGCCTGCGAGGAGACTCTTGGGAGTCAGCACGGCAGACTGAGGAGAGAGACACAACCAATCTCAATCTCTCTCCCATCCTCCCCCACATATATCCCATAATAGTTTGTTCCCCCAGTCCCGGCCCTCAAAAAACATCTACAAATCCTTCTTGTCCCCCCAAATAACCACAAACTTACAAAATCCTAAGAGAGTGAGAAATCTGGTCCCAGAGAAGGGGAAACCTTCCAGTTTATTAGTCTGACCTTTAACCCTCCACCCACTGTGGGCCCAGAGCCCTCAGCCACCCAATGTGAGCCTCACTCCTGGGCTCACTAGTCAAAGCACAAATGTCCTCGCACAAAAAGCAGGCACATGCACTGAACAAGCAGTGCCAATCACACCCCAGCCCCCCCACTTTCTAAGGGGAGTGAGCCATGGTCTGTACAGGGACACCTCGGGCTCGCACTCTGGGTGCCCCCACAGCTTCATCAGCCATCCTGGCCGGAAGACTCGTCCCTCAAGGTGAACCTTCAAGTCTTTCCCCATGAGCCTAGAAGTTATCCAAACATCAGACGAAGGCCCAAGCCCAGGTTTTACCTGAAGCCCCACCCAACACCTGTTCAGAAAAGTTAGAAATCACCCTCCAGGGTCAAATGGCCCCTCTGCCCACCCTCACCATACTCCACAGGAAGCAGTACAATTATTTACAAATGTCCTTCCATAGATTTGTTTTTAATTTCTTTATTGAAAATACCACCACAATAGATAGAATGCCAGTACCAGTTGTCATAAATAAAAAGGTAGCCAATAAAAATAGACCACTAAAACAAAATGGTGCTATAAAAGTCTAGAAACTTTTCCACATGTCCTAAGCTGGAGGCCCACTCCCTGGAATGGGGGAGTTGGCATGTGCTCCAGAGGCACTAGAACATATTGGCACCAAGCTGAGACTTTCTTCTTGGCATAAAAGGACTGGAAGAGAACTGAAAAGGGAACCCTTTTCTCGCTCCAACTTTGTGCTTACCGCAGGCCCAACACCACCTAAAAACAAGGCGAGGGAAGAGGGTACCCACCCAAAACTTTGGAAAGGGTAGACTAGAAGACACCTCTGCCTCATGCTTAATACAACATGATAACACATTTTCTGGGCATGGTCAAGGTACCACTAACCCCGTCCCCAAGTACCTGCTCTCATACCTAGGCCCAGCAACTCCCTCTCCCACACGCCTGCTCCCAGAGGTCACCGCTGACTCAGGTGGGACACCAGGTACACAAGGCCCACCAGCAGGAGTCCACGAACGCCGAGCATCATGAGCAGAAAGAGGAGCAGGATGGAAGTCACTGGCTCCACAGTGTGGTTCCCAAGATGCCACTGGGGGAAGCCCATATTCACCAGCTGCCGATTAAGGTCATTGAAGGGAGACTGTGCTGCAGCCAGCCTGGCACCAGCCTGCTGCTGACGGGGGCTGGGACCCCCCAGGGGAGTCCCATGGCCCCTACTGAGAAAACTCTGGAAGACAAAGACAGAGAAAGATGAATGAATCCAGGGAACACTTCATCAGAGCTGAGGTACCAGGAAGGAAGGAAGTATCTGGGGTGGGCCCTGGCCCCCTCCTACAGCTACACAGTGCCACATCCTCCTTAGCTAGTACTCCTCAGACACCACCCACAGGAATCCCAACTACTACATACAAGCTCTCAGAGCAATGCCAATTTGTTTCTCAGGCTGTGCCAGAGAGTGCCCGGGACAGAGAAGAAAGGAAAGGGTCTAGATAGGTTGGACTAGAGGGCACAGCTTTGTACTCCTCGCTCCTTCTGTGACCATGGCTCATCTCTACTTACTCTTCAACTTCTCTCTTATCCAACAGACTCTGACTAAAGATACTGAGCAAACTCCAGCAGGATTTGCTAACTATGTTAACGGAAGAAAGGGTCCTTAGGTTTTAAAGTCTGGGAAGGCTGCTGGGAGGATG
This sequence comes from Uropsilus gracilis, assembly GCA_004024945.1. NCBI lineage: Eukaryota > Metazoa > Chordata > Mammalia > Eulipotyphla > Talpidae > Uropsilus > Uropsilus gracilis. The sequence goes on from PVHY01004298.1 coordinate 6,043, forward strand.
GAGAGCTGGGGAGGCAGGGGGCTGGGCAATAAATCTACAGTGAGTTTCTTGACCTCCAGTGACCCCAACCCAGCCCACTGCAAAGAGATTCTGGAAAGGAAAGCTTGAAAACAAGCGTTTCTGGGAGCAAAAGTGTAACTGGTACAGAGGCTAGGAGGCCAGCTGTTTCCCTGCTAGAGGGCTGGGAGCTTACCTGCCGAGTGGTGTTACTGTGGGTAGGGGCAGTGGTCCTCACACGGGGGTCGTCATCTTGCACGATTTCCCCATTGGCCAAGATCCGCACCATCCTCCCTGCAGACGTGGGTCCCCACTGGACTAACCCTGTCCCCAGACCTCAAAACGCCTAAAGGAAACAATTTACTAGTGATAAAGACATGCTTCCTTAGTGGAGAAAAACATGCATCCCGAGTGCTCACGTTGGTTACCCAGGCTGAGCAGGTGCTGAATCTGATGAATAAAAAGGCAAGAAATAAGTACAAGGTGTTTATGGCAAAATTCTGTCCGCAGAGAAAACCATCAAGAGGACCCCTTGAGGACCCTCACCGTGATCCAGGCACTATGGAAGGTCCACTTACACCTCCCAACATCTCTGAGGCAGCTACAGCTAGAGATCTGAGAGAGTTAACAAGCTGGTTGGAACCATACATCCATGGGGAGCACAGGAAGAACTGGAAGCCAGAAACCCTAGTTGTAGGCCTTTTTCTGGTTAATAATTAGGGAACCCCAGGCACTAGGATTTCCCTTGGTCCGGTGAGCTGTCCCGTCAGAGAGTAACTGCCAAGGAACTGAGACGTCTCTGGGAAGAGCACCCTCAGAAGCACCCCAGGAGACTGGGACCCATTCCCGCTATTCCAGACCGCTACCTGGCAGCAGACCACACTGGTGGTCACAAAGCCATCAGCACTGACTGGGAGCTGTCCTCCCGTACAGAAGACACACGACTCACCTGTCAGGTAACACCAGCCGGTCCCTTGCTAACAGGAGGGCAGGGTCCAATCTGCCCAAAATAAGGGTGGGGTACGCTGCTGTGGCTTTGGGAAGGCCCCAATTGGCAGAACAGGGAGCCTTGCAAAGGCTGGAGAGAGAGAGGGGGGCGGGGCTTTGGGGTAGGGGCGGCCCTTCCATTCCTCTCCTGGATCCGTAAAAAGGCCTTTTTTTTTTCTTTCTGAGCAGATGAGCCAGTTCTCATCTTCATTCTCAAACGCATGCCTGACACACACCAAAAGGGGTAAGGGCCCTGCTCTCCCGCCCACAACCTGAAGCCTAGGACAGGCGAGTTCCGATTTGAAGCCTGGCCCTGGGGAAGGCCAGGCAGCGGATGTGGGTCCTCCAAAGTCCCGGAGTGCTTTGTCATCAAAGTCGGGGGCCGAGGGCGCCGCTGCCCTGCAGCATTTGACACCACCTGGAGCAGCGCGGGCAGCGGGCAGCAGGGGCGGCAGACTCTGCCGAGGGGGCGCGGCCCAAGCCCGCCCCCGCCCAGCTCCGAAGCCAGGCTTGGGGAAGAGGAGAGGCGCCCAGGTTCCCTCTCACCCGAGTCCCAGCACCCACCTGCAGGTGCGGCTCGCGGGCCTCGGCGACGTCCACTCACCGCGGCGGGCAGGCCGCTTCCTCCCACCTGACCTCACAGGAAGCGCGCGTCGCTGGGGCGCGGACCAGAGGGCGGTGCGGCAGCTCCCTCTATAGGCCAGCGAGGGAACTACAGCTTCCGGGCCGGGGGCGGGGCCGGACTCTCCGGGAGAGAGAGGGTAAGAAGAGAGAGCTGGAGGGAGAGAGACACTGGTGTACCCGAGATCCGAGATAAGAGAGGCAGGGAGCGAGAGAAAGAAGGGAAGCGAAGCGAAGCGTAGTCCATGGAGGATCAAAACAAAACAGAAATAGGACTAGGACTAGGAAAGCCTCTAGCCTAGAAGGAATGATGGATACTGGCTCAGCCACCCGCATAGGTTTACTGAGCTGACTCTCCTTGCTTGGATACCTTTTGAGTCAGACCCAGCCTGCTCTCAAAGAGCTCCAGTTCCAGTAGGGAAAACTAGACATAAAATACAGCAGATGCAACTAACTGCAGTGTAAGGAAAGGCAGGCTTCCTGGAGGAGGTGCCTCTGAAGTAGGGTCAAAAGGGTAGGTAGGAGTTTGCCTGTGGAGCAAATAAGGAAGTGCACTCCTGGCAGAGGGAACCACCTGTTTCATAAGCCGTTTTCTGTGGGTCTGTTCACCAGATAGAGAGAAGAAGCTCTGCAAGTCTACATTGTGTTCAGGTTCCAGACTCTGGCAAGTTACTGAACTACTTAGTCTTCTTATCCACCAAATGGGAATGCTCATAACACTTACCTCACAGGATTGTGGTGAAGAGTACATATGGGAGTTCCTGGCACATGACAAGTAGAAATGTTAATTAAGATAATCCACCAAGCCAGGCACGGTGGCTCATGCCTGTAAGCTTCAGCCTATGAAGCGGCCGGGGCTAGAGATCCCTGTTCGAGTCCCGCCTGGGGCCCATAGTGAGACCTAGTTCCAAAAAATATAGCTGGGCGTGGTGGCATGGACCTGTAATCCCAGCTACGTGGGAAGCTGAGGCTGGGGATGGCTTGAGTCTGTGGTACCCTGGGCAACTAGAGCCTGTGGTTCCACGGGCAAAAATAGTGAGACCTAGTCTCAAAAAAAAAAAAAAAAAAAAAAAAAGATAATCCACCAGTAGATGTTTCTGGAAGTAGGACCCAGATATCTGTTAGCCTCTGGATAGCAGGAAGAGAAAAAAATGTAAGAGACCTTGCCTCAACATTGCCTGCCACCATGGTTTAATTAGTTCATTATGAAACCTTAACAGTGAAAAATACTGAGCAGGTACCTATGATATCTGTAGTTTCTTAGTGTATCATTTATGTACTTGCCTATAAATTATGCATGAGTCCTGTGAGAACAGGTTGGCATTGTGGTTACAGGAGTGAATGTTGACTGGTTGTTTTCTGGTGGTGTGATGGTAAGCTGACTCTTCAAATTCTCTGACTTCTGTTCCTTCGCCTGTAAAAGGGGGAAGATAACAGCACCTAACTCATCAGGTTTTTACAAAACATCCAGTATTTTGTGTAAGTGTTTAGGTGAAAGCCTAGCCACAATTTGTGCTAAGAGCTGCTGGCCATGTTGTCATCACCACTGCACCACTTCATGGAATCAATTGTGAAGCATGCACATTAAAAAAGACTGGGATTTCAAATTAATAGAAACTGAAATCGGTATGCTTTCCTCCTGCACTCTGACATGTCCCAAATATGCACAGTGCCTCCCCAGACTGACTGCCTAACTGTCACGGACTTCTGTGGAGCTTAAAAGTGTACCAACAGTACGGGGAACCACTGTCTTCCCTGAGCAGAGCCCCTTGAGTGAACTCACAACCCAGGCCCCGAGGAGGAAGAGACCTCTGTGAATTGGGGCACTGGGGAGGAAATAAGGGATGTTTCTAGGAAAGTTTGAGCTGGCACAATTGCTGGCAAAGAGATGCAATTCAATCAGAGGTAGCTACAGGAGCCCAATGAGTAAGTCCCTTCAGAGAAGATCAAGTACATCCACAGGCAGTAGTAGTGCTTAAGGGACTTGGAATGCTTTATCATTGACAATGGAAACAGTCTCTGAGGCTATGAATCACTTTTCCTACCACTCCATTTTCTTCAGGTGACTCCCTGGCTCAAGAACCTGCAATGGTTTTCTACTGTTTGGTCCAACAAAACCCAACTCATTGGCAGGCTTGACAGTCCTCAAAACATGCTCCCTCCCCCTACCTATGCTCTCTCCCTCCCTTCCTCCCTCCCTCCCTCCCCCTCCCCCAACTTCTTCCCTCAGCTCTGCCACCTGGTCTCTTCATACTCCAAATACATCACCCGAAGACTTGCTGTGTTTGGGCCTGTCTATTGTCCAGAGTCCTCCCCCACCCAACCTAGATCTCCCTATCCCCAGTCTTTTATGCCAATGGTACAAACTCTGATTCTGAGTATTCCACATAATTATAAGCCCTATGTGTGCTCCTATATGTACAACTTCCAAGGTATTTTCCAAAGATCACATCATTAGTAGTAGTAGTAGTAGTATTGGACCACAAAATAAGGAGGGAGGGTATTAGTGTTCTACTATTGCAGATGAAGAAAACAGAGGTTCAGAAAAATGCTAAATGACCAGCTCAAGATTGGTGGCAGAATCAGGATACAAATAACACCAGGTCTATACTCTGGCCCTGGTGTTCACAAACATCTCACCAGGCCTCCCTCCGGCCCTCTTCATCATCTCTGCTGCCTCTTTATTTTGTGGTCTTTCCACCCAATGTCTTTAGCGCAAGACCATCCCCTCCCAGCCATCCCTTTCCCGCAGCAAGTACCGAGTAAAAATGTTTTGATTTCTCTGGGGTTGTGGGGTTACTACTTGGGTTAGTACTTATTAACCAGTTGAAAACTCAGCTGTTCTGCTCTACCTCTGCAGGTAAAAAAGAAACTTTTGCTTGAAATGACAATAATGACAATGGAAATACAGTTTTAAACATACTGCTCTATCTACATTTTCTTATTCTGGCATTTTTTCCTCTCTTTCCCCCATGCAGGCAGATAATTGCCCATTGTCACTACTCAGTGCCATGGGCAAAGAGCAGAACTTCAGTGCCTCTGTTAGTCTTGTCCATTGAGGAGATTGTGCCCAGTGCCTCCTCCATGAAACTTTGGGAGAAGAGGAAATGATGGGTGCATAGATGTCATGAGCTAGGCATGAGACTGAGGAGAAGGAATGACCACATAGTGAGTCCAAACAGATGGGGCCTTAAGCAGCCTTGATGAGAGGACCAGACACATGTGACTTGGAATTAATGGAAGGATCCCTGTGCCCCAGAAATGACAAGGTCAGAGTGGAAATATGCTGATGTGATGGGGCCTCCATCCATAGACAGGTGATAGAGGGCAGTGAGGGGTGATGGAGACCTTCAAAAAGATCTCATCAGAAGGCTGGAGTGAGCCAGGCATGGTGGCTCGTGCCTGTAAGCTTCAGCCTATGAAGCGGCCAGGGCTAGGGATCGCGGTTTGATTCCTGCCTGGGGCCCATAGCGAGACCTAGTTCCAAAAAAATAGCTGGGCGTGGTGGTGCGTGCCTGTAATCCCAGCTAACTGGGAAGCTAAGCCTGAGGATTGCTTGAGTCTGTGGTTCCACGGGCAAAAATAGAGAGACCTAGTCTCAAAAAAAAAAAAAGAAGAAGAAGAAGAAGGCTTGAGTGGGCCTGCAACATCATGGTTCTGTGTAAAGCCTCTAAGGCCTAACACCAGTCCTAGGTCTGTTAGTTTGGGTACAAGCTAAGCTTCTGTAACAAGGAGAATCAAACAGTAATTCAAACATATAGATGGGCAGTCTGGTGCTTAAGGTTCACTGCTCTGTTCCACTGATCTATGTGTATAAACCTGGCCCAGTATCACACATCCTGATTTCTGTAGCTATATTATAATTATTGAACTTAGATAGGATTATTTCTCCCTCTTTATTCTTTTTTTAAAAATTGGTTTAGTTTTTTCTATTCCTTCACTTTTTCATATAAAATTTAGATTAGTAAAAAAGGAGCTCCAGTGGTGCAATCGGTTAGCGTGCGGTACTTATATAGATTAGTAAAAAAATTATCTAGTCTCAGTTGGGTCTGAGGTGAGAGCTAAAAGTCCTCCTGGGCAGCCTGGGTCCAGGGAAGGGCCCCCTACATACCTCTGGGTCCAGAGGAGGGCCCCCTACATACCTCTGCCATGGCCTAGGCTGCAGACAGAGTTGGGGGTAGGTAGAGTGAGCCCTATGCCACTGAGGTCTCAGGGTCTCAGGGTCTAGGGAGAGCAGGACCCGGTCTCCATGTGGGCCAGGAGTGAGGGCTGCACACCTCTACCAGGCCACAGACTGGTTTGCCTCCACCTCCACCTCAATCAGACCTGGCCTAGGAAGGGAAAATCTAATTCTCTAATGGCAGACATAAAGGAGAGGAAAGGGACAAATAATGGCCCTGGATACACTCACCACCTGAATAGGACCCAAACAGAACATGGTCAGAACCGAAAAAGTCAAGACTGTAAGATTAACTGTAAAGATGACCTGTCACAGCCGGGCATGGTGGTGCATGCCTGTAAACGGCAGCCTAGGAAGTCACCGTCGGGGCCAGGGATCACAGTTCAAGTCCTGCCAGGGCACGTAACAAGACCTAGTCCCCATAAAATAGCTGGGTGTGGTGGCGTGTGCCTGTAATCCCAGCTACCTGGAAGCTGAGGCTGGGGACTGCTTGAGTCTGTGGTACCCCGGGCAACATGAACCTGTGGTTCCACAGGCAAAAATATGGGGAACCAAACCCCTGATCTAGTGATTTGTGTAACATGGGTAAGGTTCTCTCCATTACCAATCAATGGGGAAGGAAAGTCACAGAAACATGGCTGCAGTTTCATGACAGAACTGCAAACCACAAGGGAGGAGAGGAGCTGGACCAACCATCTGAGGAAGTCTGTATCCAGTGGGGAACTTCTACATTGCCAGTGGCTGGAAGTTGGGTTCCCAACGTCAGATCCCAGAACTATATGGCACAGAAGCAGCACCACGTGACAGACATTGGAAGGGAGGAGATAGCCAGACTAAAAGAGGAGGCACAGAACCCCATGAACACACAGGTCTGGAGGAAAGGAGACAGTCTCCCCCAACATATGAAGCTCCACAATAGAGAAACATGAAGAACAACGTCATGCACCTACTCTACAAGAGGTTTCTGATGTGCTTAGCCTGGTTACCTACCTCACTTACCCCTGGAGATTTGAGCAGCCTGGTCTACTGCGTTCCAGGAGTGCAGGCCCTCACCCAGGAAAAGGACATTTTTCCAGATAAAGGAAAGACCTGTGGGCCAAGGAGTTGCAGTGACCAGAGTGGGGAAAGGGGGAAGGGAGTGCAGACTCAGGGTATAAAGGTATTATATTGACAGGAGTGCCATACCAAGGGGAACAATAATTATACAGATATGACCAATGATGCATGAAAATTAGAGAATAAAAAATTATAAAAAATTAATTAAAAAATAAAATTTCTATAAAGTCACAAACAAAAATATTCTTTATCTGAAAATACCTAGGAATAGTATTTAATCTGTTTATCATCATGGATACACAGCATTGTCAGTGCATACACATTTAAGTTTGCTATATCTTCTTGGTGGATTGACTATTTTATTACATAGTGTCTCTGTGTCTCTGGAAATTTTCCTTAATCTTAAGTCACTTTATCCTGCTTTGTTTTCATATATCATCTGCATGATATATCTGTTTCCATAACTTTACTTTCAATTTGCCTATACTGCTGCATTTGGGGTGAGTTTCTTATTGGTACTATATTTTTTAATTCACCCTGCCAAGGTGTCTGTCCTATTTACTATATTTAGATCATTTACATTTAATGTGATTTTTTGATATATTAGAGTTTAGGTCTATCAATTTTTTTTTTCTGTTTGTTCTTTCATTTTTCTGTTTTTGGTTTTCATGCCTTCCTATGGGTTACTTGGACATTTTTGGAATTCTATTTTCATTTATCTATTGTCTTTTTAGTATATCTCTTTATGTAGCATATTTATTGATGACTCTAGACATTTATATTTGCATTATTTTGCTAGTTCACTAGTATAAGAATCTATTTATGACCCTTCTTTTCCACTTTCCCAATTATAATTGTCTTAATTGCATATTTATATATAAGTATATATTATGTATGTTTATATGTTATATACATATATATAATGTGATTCTATATATATTTTAGAATCACATCAGAAAGAAATATACTTCTATTTCAATATTTTCATATTATGTTATGAGTCATATGAGACTTTTATTTAAATGTTCTGTTTTAGTAGACTTTTTCTGATGCTACCCCATCGAGGACAGGAATGATAAGTGGGAGACAGAGACCAAGGTTCCTCACTCAGCTTCCACTGATACCCAAGGGTGGGGAGATGAGACATTCTTCATTACTACTGGGTAGAGATGTGAGTTCCTGTTCCTTTAATGGTCTACACTGGTTTTATGAGAGAGAAGAAATGGGGACCCTTTACCAGCTAGTGTGCATGAAAGATTTGACTCTATAAGTGACTTTCTCTGATGCTACTTTTATAGAGGTGCTGAGACAGCTTTTTATAGAATTCCAAGCTCCTTGTTTGGCCCTTGCAGGTGTGGGTGGGATCCCAGTTTTTCCTGTGATGTTTGGCTAGAGTAGTGCAGTTATTGTCCAGATGTTTTCTATCTTACTAGGTACCTCCCCCAGTACTTTGTCTGGAGAGATTGGAATTCTTTGGGACTGCTATTTTCTGAATCCTTGTCATTTTCCAGGTTGCCAGTTTCTTCACACCTAGCTGAGATATAGGAGATGAAACAGAAATGAGGGAATTCACTCTATGTTGTGTTATTCCTCAGATTACAAAGTCCACAACCAGCTTGCCTTCTTTTCTCTGCTCTTCAAAGTCTCTTATTTTTGCTTTATACTTAATATACAGGAGCTTCATTCATGGTTAACAGAAAGAACAGAGAAAAGTATATTGCTCCAAAGTATATTTACTCCAAGCAGCCAATCAAGATCAATTTTAAACATATGGTAACTAAGACATTGCGATCTAGGGAGAAGGATAGCAACATGACCAGTGGGTGCATGGACCCGAGAAGCAAATCTATAGGTTGGGATTTTGGGTAAAGTAGAAATGCAGTACAGTAGGGGAAAGAGCCCATTTTTATTTAGTGGCATTTTGACAGTTGAGTATCCATATCAGGAAAAAAATGAATCTCATATTTCTCACATAATTATACATATACCACAATAAATTCTAGATGTAGTATACCAAACAAGAGGAAAGATAGGACATATATTTTTCCCTAGATCTCAGAGTAAGAAATTTTTCCTTAACATGTCATAAAATTCCAAACATAAAATAAACAATTTAAAAATTTTTACTATAATAACCTTACATTAAAATGAATTCCCATTGGTCAAGAAATGCACACATGTGCACATGCCATGTACACTATTATTTAGAAAAATAAAAAGACAAGCACAATATGCAAGGAAAATATTTGCAACAGATAGAGCCAACAAAAGACTCACATCCAGAATATTTAACAACCCTTTACAAATGGGCAAGAAGCACCATCAATAAAAATGTGTGCAAAGGCAACTAAACAAAAGTAAAACAAGAAGCCCAATCAAAAAATGGGAAGAAGAACTAAAAAGACACTTCTCCAAAGAGGAAATACAAATGGCCAACAGGCACATGAATTGCTCAACATCACTAGCAATAAGGGAAATGCAAATAAAAACCACAATGAGATACCACCTTACACCAGTCAGAATGGCCCACATCAAAAAAACAGGCAACAACAAGTGCTGGCATGGATGTGGAGAGAAAGGAACACTCCTACACTGCTGGTGGGAATGTAAACTGGTCCAACCATTATGGAAAGCAGTGAAGAGGACCCTCAAATTAATGAAAATGGTACTACCATTTGACCCAGCAATTGCTCTTCTGGGAATCTACCCAAAGGAGACCTCAATGTGGGTACAAAGGGACACCTGTGCCTGGATGTTTACTGCAGCACTATTTATAATTGCAAGGACATGGAAACAACCCAAATGTCCCAAAACAGATGACTGGATGAAAAAAAAAAGTGGTATATATACACAATGGACTATTACTCATCAATTAAAAATGACAAATTTGATGATTTTATGATAACATGGATGTACTTAGGAGAAATCATATTAGCAGAAACAAGTCAAAAAGAAAAAGGACAGAAACCAAATGGTTTCACTAATATATGAGGTATAGGGAAAAAATAAACAAAAGCCATGAGGAAAAGTCAAAACAAGCTAAGCACCAAACTGAAGCACTCAACTTCAGGCAGGGGAGAAAAGGGGGGGGGGTAATGATGGGGGGGGTAAATCCCTAGGATTACAATGATGTGAAATTTATATATAAATAAATTATAAAATTTTTTAAAGTGTATGCAAATGATTTGTTCAGGCACATTGCAAAAGAAAAAATCTCAATAGCCAATCAGTTTTTGACAAAGTGTTCATCAACATCAGCAATTAAGGAGATACAAGCAGGGCACAGGGGCGCGTGCCTGTAAATGACAGCCTATGGAAGTGTGGCTGGGACTGGGAATCACAGACCGAGTCCCTCTCGGGGCAGCATAGCGAGACCTAGTCCCCAAAAAATAGCTGGGTGTGGTAGCGTGCGCCTGTAATTCCAGCTATCTGGGAAGCTGAGGCTGGGGATTGTTTGAGTCTGTGGTACCCCTGGCAATGTGAGCCTGCAGTTCCATGGGTAAAAATAGCAAGACCTAGTCTTTAAAAAAAAAATTAAGAAGATACAAATTAAAGCAATCATAATATACTACCACATTCATCAGATAGATTATAGTTAAAAAGTCTGACACCACCAAGCATTGGTGGTGATGTGAGACAATGGAAATTCCCACACACAACTCTTGGATGTGTAAGTAGGTACAGTCATTTGGAAAAACCAGTTGGCATTGCCTAGAAAAGATGAATATTTGCATTCCCTGTGACCCAGAACACAAAATTGAATGCTCATGAGTACCAGGTCATATGTACAGGTGTTTGTCAAAACCAAAATTGAACAATTCAAGTGTCCAGCAAACTAAAATTTATAATTAAATTGTAGCCAAATCAAAGAATGGAATACTTTTCTTTCTTATTAATAAAGACTATGAACTCTACATGCAGTAACTATAGTTGAATCTTTATAATAGTATACTGAGGTCGGGCACAGTGGCACATGCCTTTAATTGCAGCCTACATAGCAAGGCCAAGACTGGGAATTGCTTGAGTCCACGGGTTTGAGACCCACCCAGGCAACATAGCGAGACCTAGTCTCAAAAAATAGCTGGTCATGGTGGCCTGCTCCTGTAATCCCAGCTACCTGGGAAGCTGAGACTGGGGAATCACTTGAGACCCTGGTACCCCAGGCAACGTGAGCCTGTGGTTCCACAGACAAAAATAGTGAGACCTAGTCTCAAAATAAAATAAAATAGTATATTGAGGCTGGACACAGTGGCACACATCTTAATCCCAGCCTAGAGAGGGAGGCCAAGGCTAGGAATTGCTTGAGTCTATGGCTTTGAGACCCAACCCGTCCAGCCAACATAGCAAGACCTAGTCTCAAAAACAAAAACAAAAACAAAACCAACTGGATGTGGTGGCGCAGACCTGTTATCCCAGCTACCTGGGAGACTGAGGCTGGGAGGCTGGGGATCACCTGAGTCTGAGGATCCCAGCTCCAACCCGGGATCTGGACTACTCAAATCTGATCCCTGATCAGGACTACTCCAGTCAACATAGCAGACCTAGTCTCAAAAAAATAAAAGTAAAATAGCATACCGAGCAAAAGAAACCAGGAGCAAAAAAGATCATACTGCAAGGTTTCATTTACTAAAGATCAGAAGAAGATCAAATTCAGTTATCTTGCTGAGGGATGCACACTTAGGTAGTAAAGGATAAAGAAAAGTAATCAGTACAGTAAGTTTAGTGGTTAGTTCTAGCGGAGAGAGAGGTGCAATGCTTGGTAAGGGGCATGCCCAGAATGAGTAGGGTGGCTATGAGGGACTGACAATGTTCACTTTCTTGACCGGGCTCATGGGTTTATGGGCTTCCACTTCATATTAGCTTGTTAAACTGTACAAAGAAGAGGGCAGAACTAGGAAGGGCTCAGTTTTTCTAGCTGGTGACCAAACAGATCTATTCTTCCACTAGAGATATCACAGGCAGGGATAATTGGCATTTGAATTCTCTAGCTCAGCTAGCTTCTTGCTATATGAACCTGCACCATTTGCTTGACCTCTCTGTGCCTCTGTGCCCCAATCCATGAAAATAGAGATGATTAGATTACTTAATGTGAAGATTAATAACTCTTAGGCATGCAGTAAATGGCACAGGAGCTTTGTTAAATGAGTAGGAATTCATACATTCATTCAACATAAAAATTCCTCTAGTACCTGTGCTCTTCTGGGCCCTTCAAAGTCTTCACAGGCCAGTGGACTTGAACCTAAGGTGCAGCCACAGAGCCTCAGAACTAGGGCTCTATCTTAGGGGCACTGTTACCACCTCTCAGTAAAATACAGGTCAAACTGTATCCTGGGCCAGACTGACCCCAGCAGTTAGCTGGGGTGGAGGTCTAATTTTAGGAGGAGAGCTGAGCTGGGAGGCCCTCTCTGCAGCTGGGCATGGGGGTTCAGGCAGTCTGGCACCAGAACCCAGTCAGCCCCTTCTACTCCAGAGCTCAGAAGAGTGGAGAGAGGTCAAGCTGTGAGAAAAGGGGAACAGGGAGAGTCTTGGATGCCTTTCATCCCTTCCACAGAGGGAGTAGCAGAAACAGAAGTGTGGGGGTGGGGTGAGTAAGAAAAGAACCAAAAGCCGGACCAGTGGAGGGCTTTTTGTGGGGTCTTAATTAGGCCTGGAGGCCCCATTGTTCCTTTCAGGGTAAAACATATGTTCAGGGACTGACTGAGGTTTGGGACTGAAATTTCAATGGTACTTGGTCCTATGGCCTGCCAGGGGAGGGGGTGCAGGAGGCAGGCTGGGGGTGGGGAGGAGTCCCTAAGCCCCACAAGAACTGATAACACCTCTGAGAGTCACTTTCCACAGAAGCAGGGCATAAAGCAACCAGGAAGGATAGCAACCTTCCCACCTCTGACCCCCAGGTGTGGGGAAATGCCTGTGAGGTAGAACCTTCACCTTAGCAGCCTTCAGGAGCCTCAGTTTCCCAATGTGGTCCATTCAGAAAAGGCTGGCTAGAGCAGCAGACAGTCACCTGTACCTGCTATGACAGTCAGCCGGGCAACCCACAGCGAATGGCTGGAGCTCAACAGCAACTAAACGTCCATTCTAATACTGCTGCTACCAAACTGGGTCACTTCAAACCAGTGACTCATCTTTCTGAAGCTGTTTTCTAGTCTGCAGAATGTGGGTGCCCCGGGAACTGACGAGGATGATCCACATCAAGCCCTTGGCACACAGTGCCTCTTGTGTGTTTGCTGCTATCTATCAGAGGCCTATTGCTGTTAGTGTCATTACTTCTTGAGCTCCGGTGGTCAAAGGAAAGGGGGATAGATGTATGAGCACACTCAGAGCAGAATGACTGGACAGACAGTGGGGGCGAGAACTGCAGCACAGCCCCTCTAGGCTGTGGGAGCTGAGGAAGAGAGCAAACTCTGGATGGTGTAGAAGCCAAACCTGAGCAAGAGGAGGACAGTGGCCTCTGGAAAGGGAGTGACATCTTAGCAAACTGAGCTGGGCAGCTAAACAGCACTTTTAAGGGCAGAGTAGACTGAGCTGGTCAGATGGAGATCCTGTTGGGAAATGTTCAGACAGGAGGCTCAAGTTGTTCTGATCAGAATGTGACATCTGAGCATGTAGACAAGTTGGAATTCTGGTCATTTCTTTCCTTGGCCACTCAAAGAGAGACCTGGACTCAGGGCTTTCCAAGGTCCCCCCAGGTCCTTGAGCCCCACTCTCATACTGTGACTTTCAGGACCTGTAGGTACTGTGGGGACAGCAGGATGGCAGCTGGTAACTTAAACCACATGGAATCTGCCTCTAAGACATCAAATGGGGGACCCTTGGGATGAAGGATGCTTATGACACCAAGGCCCTCACAGCCCGAAACAAGTGTGACTCCCCAATGTTGCAAGCGCCTTTAGCCCTGCAGGTCAACGCTGGGAGACAAATGAAACCAAGTGTGTGTACCACCAACACCACCTCCAAGTGCTGCCTAGACTTCTGCCCCAGAGTGTCTGAGTCCCACCCAAATCAGTCCCTCCCAAAATGAGTTGATGGATCCTCTTGGATTTACTGACCACTCCCTGAATGCCACAGCAAAGGGTAAATGCAGCTATGCTGAAAAGCCTCCACATGACATTAGAAGCTCACCATTTCTTGTTCTTGGAACGTAGGAAAACCATATGCACCTTACAGATGTTCATTTCCAGTTTGCTCAACTTTATTCTTATCCTAAGTTTGGAAGGATGACTCCTCAATCCTTCACATGAAGGGCTGAAATCAGAAGTTCCACCCAGAAATTTGCAAGTTACTTTATTCAAATAAGTCATTGAGGTGCTGCAGATATTTGTCACAGTTCAACTAGAAAGGGGGAACAACCAGAAGATATTCATAATAAAGGATTTATTGTAGGGAATTGACACTTGCCATCTAGGTGAGGTGCCGAGCCTGGAATCTGGGGTACAAGGATTGCAGATGGGAAGGGAAATGAACATGATGTGGGAGAGCAAAGATAAGGCAGAAGCTGAAGTTGAGCAGGCACACACTTCAATATCTCACTGCCTCTCAGCCTCAAACTTCAGTAATGTTGATATTCACGCTTCATCATGGAATTAAACTCTCTTGGCCCAAGAGTTATAGAAGTTGAAGAGCCTGCGGTAGGAGATGAAGGCCTGACATCTCTCCCATGTGGACATGCATGATTAGCCAACAAGTAAGCAAAAAAGAACAATGTGGATAAGCTGCACACTGCCCTGCCTTGACGCTCTAAGCATGAAATCATATAAGGCTTCTTCATCTATGCCTGCCAAGTATTGTGCAAAATCTCTAACTTGGAACTCTATAAGGAAGGGAATTCCAAGAAACACAATTCCAGCTTAGCTAAATTAATCCAATGCAAATCCACCACATTAGGGCCCTAATTCATTATTCTGAGAACTGTAAATAAAAGAATTAGTTCAGCATTTTGCTGAACACAAAATATGCGTGAAGCATGAAATAAAATACAAATTTCATTTCAAGGTGATCCACTCGTAGATGAGGAACATTTTTCATTCTGACGCTAGCTCACTCACATCCCTGGCAAGGGTGCTAAAGTTCTCTCGACAGAACTACCAACAGGCCAATTGCCTCACAGTCTCAGGGTTTAAACCCAACAAAAAAGAGCAAGTTGGAATGAACAAGTGCTTTTCAAACTTCTGCTTGTGCCTTGTTTGCTAGAGTCCTGTTGGTTGTTCGTTACACATTGAAACAGACTGTTCACTTAGTTTCAAGGGATGGAAAAGAAATCCCCCTATCTCTCAGTGGGCCTCAGTGGGCAATGTCACCCAGTAGGAGAGTGTGTTTGGGAACAATTTGTAGTCATTTTACAATAACTCATAACTACCTTGCTAGACCTCTGGTAAATTGAAATAGATATGGAGTTTTTCCAATTAAACTTTGTATTTTCAGGTAATTGTACACTCATGTTCTGCTGTAAAAATAATAGAAAATGCTCTTATAAACATTTCATCTAGTTTCTCCCAATGTAAACATTTTACAGAACTCTTGTGTAATATCATACCAGGATAATAACTCTGGCATAGTCAAGATACAGAACACTTCTATTACCACAAAGACTTCTCATGTGATCCTTTTATAGCCATGTCTTTTCCTCATCTTTGGCCATTACTACTAATCTGTTTCCCTTTGCAGTAACTTTATTATTTCAAGAATAGTATGTAAATGGAATCATATATTATGCAATCTCTGGAATTGACTTTTTTCACTCAGCATAATTTTCTGGAGCTTGATCCAGGTTGCTGTGTTTCTCAATAATTCAATCTTTTTTGTTGCTGGGTAGTATTCCATGACATGGGTGTACCACAGTTTGTATAACCATTTACCTGTTGAAGGACTATTGGATTGTTTCCAGCTTTTAAGAATAAAGTTACTTTGAGTACTTTGATAAATAATTTTTAAAAATGTATTTCATCTTCATCTTCTTTTATGACAGAGCTCCTGAAACCCCAGCTCCTAGGAACGCTAGTTCTATTACTTTTTTCTATAAATTGTAGAATTATGTGGTCTATAAATATAATTTTCCTAAGTAACAAAAGAGAGAGATGTGTGTTTTGTGACTTATAAGAAGTCCACTTCAACTATACCTGAGTTTATATTAGTTAGGTGACTTTTGGAAAGCTCCTAATGATGTTTGCTAGGAGAAGCAACCATGTTATTCTAGGGTTGAAATTTTCAACTTTACCCTTAGACTTCTGTGGAGAGAAAAAGGACTGGAGAATAGGTTCATTCATCAATGGTCAAAGACATAATCAAGCATTTTTATGTAATGAAATTGCCATAAAAACTCAAAAGATAGAGTTGGAAGAACTTCCAAACTGAAGAACATTGAAAGTTGAAGGTGTAGGAAGGAGGGGACACCTGGAGAAGGCATGGAAGCTACCTTTTTCCATATATCTTGCCTTGGTCAGCTCTTACATCTGGCTGGTCCTAAGTTATATCCATAAATAATAAGCCAGTAATTCAATAAGTAAATTATTGCCCCTAGTTCTGAGATAAATGCCTATATCACAGATAATCAATTGCCTAGGTTTCTGCCTTAATAGACCAAAAAATAAAAGTAAATAGAATACATTTTACTACAAGTATGATAATTAAGAGCCAAATTCAATAAAATGGAAAGGTACTTAAAAGGAGAAAATGAATGAAGACAAAAGTTTGTTCTTTGAAAGGATTAATAAAATTTATAAACCCCTAGATAGACATATTAAGAAAGGAGAGTACAAATTAACTGTATCAAGAATAAAGTAGGTAGTGTCACAAGAGATCCAACAGACTTTAAAAGACTAGTGAAGAAATACTGTGAATAAACTTTAAGGGTGAAATAGTATTCTTATACAATCTGTCCCAAAACAGAAGAGATCATGACTGTAACATTAGGGTCCAAACAGAAATCCACAGAGTAGTTTAAACAGTAACTTGAAGTTCAACAGGAGCTGAAGTGGAGAGAAGGCAAAGGAATTATTTAATGAGAGTTAACGAGAGATATAAATGAAACTGTGACCCCAACATGGGCAGTGTATTTGTTCATAAAATTCAGGCAATGCCATTAGCTGTGTCTGAGAAACACAGAGGCCTAAACAAGATAAGGGTATTTTTAATTTTTTGCAAATCCCAGGGGGAAGAGAAAATGTATCACCAAGAGGGTGAGAGAGGGAAATTGGAGCCTTTAGCTTTGAGGAAAAAAGAGAGAGAGAGAGAGAAAGGAAAGGAGCCGAGCCTGAAAGAGACTTTTGGGTTGAGGAGAGACATGAGAATGGCAGGCAGATAAAGAACCCATGGCCAGGCTGGGTGGAAGCTCCCTGGGAGAGTGAGCTGGTGGTAGCAAAGAGCCATGGTGACTGGTAGAAGACAAGCTGGTGTGGAGACTGTGGCACTGCAGCAAGGTGACATGGAAAGCTGGTACCTGGAGTGCTAGGGATTTGGAAAGCTGATTTGGGATCAGCATTTGTTGAAGAAGTTTGAAGCTTTAAAGATGCGGAGCAGCTCGAAACACTGCAGAGAGAAGAAGCAGGGAGAGGATGCTGGAGAAGGACTGGACTTTGCAGAGTGCTTGCCTCAGGTTTGGAGGGGCAAAGGGGCACCATTATGGACATGTGTCTTTGGGACCTTTGAGACTAAAAATGGTGACTGAAGTAAGATAACTGGCCACTTGTGACTTTAAGGACTTTGTTTTCCCTGTTAAGTCTCCTTGTAAATAAAACCCTGTTTTTTGAATTGCATTTGACTGGCAACTATTACACACAGGTGGTATGAACCTGAGGGAACCTGGGTGGCAGAAGCCACATTTTAAAAGTGCTACTTTTTTCTTGTGGCTTGCTGTTTGGAGGCTTCTGACCTTTTGACCCAATTTCATAAACAGTACAGGAACAAGCTGGGCGTGGTGGCACGCACTTATAATCCCAGCTACCTGGGAAGCTGAGGCTGGGGATTGCTTGAGTCTGTGATACCCTGGGCAACGAGAGCCTGCGGTTTTACGGGCATAAATAGCGAGACCTAGTCTCAAAAAAAAAAAAGAGTACAGGAACAGTAAACATAGCAGCAGCCACCATCCCTAGGGGCTGAGCTGCAGTAAGCATAGACATCCTCTCCTCCCCAGGCTAAGATCTGAACTCATGAAGAAGACACAGCTCATTAAATACCTAAGTTGTTAGAGGGGTTATATTGGTATGGATCGTTAGAAACTTGACTTCTGGGGTGCAGAGGGAAGTCATTCACAGTGCGGTGATATGCTCTGAACTTGATACAGAGTTTCTGGGATGGCCATTCATGGGGAGGTACCTCACTAGCAGCACCCCATTGCCAAGCCATTGTTGGCTGCCAAAACCAGCAGGCTGCCAAGTGCTGCAGGAACAAGGAACTGGGGGAGACACCATACAGAACTAGCTAAGCACTACTAGGAAAAGTTGACTCTGCAGGATGAAGAGAAAAGCTTTCTGTCCTCCATTGTCCTGCCAGCACCCTGAAAACATGGTGACAGTGACAAAGGACAACTATTTTCATGACAATCTACTCTGTCACATAGCAAACAAGGATGGATTTAGAGTTGAGAAGCAATAAATCAATAATTGGCACAACATCTCAACTCACTTTTATGTAGACAGAAAAGTTGATAACAAAACTTGACCAAGACTATGCCAAAAAAAAGATCAATATTTCTCCTGAAGTTAGATACAAAAGTCTCAACAAGATATTAGCAAACTAACTATAGCAATGTATGAAAAGGATAACACATCATGACAAAGTAGAATTTATTCCAGCAATGAAAGGATAGATTGATTTCTAAAAAATCAATGTAATTCATCACATTAAAGAAAAAGGAAGCTTACACAATCATCTCAATGGATGTACAAAAGATATTTTACAAAATCCAGCACCCATTCAAACTCCAAAGACATTAGAAATAGAAGGTGACATCCTCAACCTGAAAAAGGTCATCAATGATAAGTCTACCACTAGTCAGAGGTGTGCTCAGGACCTGGTAAGATTTCCCAACCTACCATCTAGGTAAGATTGTGGCTTCAAAGGCAGCTGCTGGAACCTGAAGCAGCACATGGTTTACAGACAGGAAGAGAAAGTGGACATGAACTGAAAAAGGAACTAGACAGAACCACAAAAATTAAAGATTAATTGTCAGCAACTAACTTTCATGCATCAGTAACCACCCTAAATATAAATGGACTGAATTACCAGTTAAAGGACACAAAGAATCTGGTTGCATTAGGATACAGAATCTAACCTTCCCATCTTGAGAATATGCTCCTGAGCTCCTGAATAGACTCTGAGCAAAGGGTTGGAAAACAATCCAAGAAGCAAATGGAACCCAAAGGAAGGGACAGTCATATTTATGTCAGACAAAATATAAGAAGACACAGGGATGAACGCTACATAGTGATTAGGGGGAAAATATATCAGGAAGATATACATTCATCACTGTATACTCACCAAACTAAACAAAATATACTAGGTAATTACTATCAACTCTAAAAATAGATATTTGAAAAACCACATCTGTGATGGGAAACTTCTACAACCCACCCTCACCAATAGACAAATCAATAGGCAGAAAATAAATTGGGATATAATAGCCTTAAATAAGTAATTAGACAACATGGGCGTAGTGGACATATTCGGGTACTACATATCTAAAGAAAAACAAAAGCTGAATATACATTCCTCTCAAGGACACATGGGACAGTCTGCAGGATTGACCATATGCTGGATCACAAGACAAGTGTCAACAAATTTGTGAAGACTGAAATCATACCAAATATCTATACTGAGCATAAAGGTATAAAACTAGAAATCAACAACAAAAAACAGAAAAACTGAGGAAACCAAAGAAGATATCAATAACTGCCTCAAAACAAAGACAATGAGAGCATAACCTTCCTGAACTTATGAAAAGCAGTAAGAAGAGTGAAAGCAGTACCAAGAGTGAAGTTTCTAGCAACACAGATCCACATCAGAAACAAAAAAAGAAATCAAAGAAATAATCTTATTTCCCATCTTGAGGAACTGGAAAAAAAAAAAAACCCAAAAGTCAGTAGAAGAAAAGAAATAATAAAAATTAAAGCAGAAATAAACGAAATAGAAAATGTATAGGTAGTCCAAAAGACCAAAGCTGGTTCTTTAAAAAAATAACAAACTTGACAAACTTCTGTGTAAGCTCACTGAGAAAATAAGGAAGAAAACTCAAAAAAGTAAGATCAGAAATGAAAGAGGACAGGTTACAACAGACACTAGAGAAAATTAGAGAATGAAATTTGCGTGTACGTGCATGCGTGTAATAATTTTTTTAAAATAGAACAGTAAAATTACAGGGCAAGGAAAAGATTTGGAAAAGAGAAAAAAGAAAATTGGGGAATGAAATTACTATGAACATTGATATGCTAATATAGTCAACAACTGAACTAGTAATCAAAACTCCCCCCCAAAAAAAAGCCAAGAACCAGATGACTTCTTCATGAGTAAGTTTTACCAAATGTTCAGAAACCTATCCTTCTCAAAACCTTCCCAAAAAATAGAAAAAGGAAAATTATTGGATAGATTTTATGAAGCCAACATTACTTTAATAGCAAAACCAAGTGAAGACAACACAAGTAAACCACAGACCTACTTCTTTGATGAGCACAGATGCAAATTCCTCAACTAAACATTAGCAAACCAAATTCAACAATGCATAAAAAGAATAGTACACTATGACCAAGTGAGATTTATGTCAGAGACACAAGGGTAGATCAAGATCTGAAACTCAATATGTCACAAGAACAAAAATAAAGATAAAAAGATCATAGCAATACATACAGGAAAGTATTTGGTAGGAACCAACATCCACTAATGATAAAAACCCTCAAAAAACTGGGGTTCAATAGAATAGATCAATAGTGAAAAATTGTCTATTTCCACTAAGATCTGGAAAAAGACAAAGTTGTCCACTCTCACCATTTTTATTCAGCATAGTGTTAGAAGTCCTAGCTAGAACAATTAGGCAAGAGAAGGACATATAAGAAATCCAAGTTGGGAAAAAGAAGTAAAGCTATCATTATTTGCAATGATGTAGTAATACACATAGAGAACCCTAGGGAGTTAACTGAAAAATCAATTGAAGCAAATCAGTTCCATAAAGTGACATGATATAAAATCAATACACACAAAAAAGTTGCTTCCTTATATACAAACAATGAGGCAAGACGAGAAAGAAATTAAGAAAACAATCCCATTTATAATCACACACACACACACAAGTTGCCTCAGCAAAAACTAAACAAAGGAGGCTCATGCCTGTAAGCTACAAAACTTGATTTAATGCCCTGTGACTGCTTTTTGAGACTGTCAAGAGAGAGGCAGAAGCCGGGCACGGTGGCTTGTGCCTGTAAGCTTCAGCCTATGAAGCGGCCAGGGCTAGGGATCGCGGTTCGAGTCCCACCTGGGGCCCGTAGCGAGACCTAGTTCCAAAAAAATAGCTGGGCGTGGTGGCGCATGTCTGTAATCCCAGCTACCTGGGAAGCTGAGGCTGGGGGTTGCTTGAGTCTGTGGTACCCCAGGTAACGAGAGCCTGTGGTTCCATGGGCAAAAATAGTGAGACCTAGTCTCAAAAAAACCCACAAAACTATAATATATTGTTTAAAGAAATAGAAAACGACGCAAAGTCATGAAAGATATTACCTGCTCATGGACTGGAAAAAATCAACAGAATGAAATAGTTATCCTAACCAAAGCATTATACAGATTCAATGCAATTGTTATCAAATTTTCAATGCCATGCTTCAAAGAAATAAAACAAACATTATATATGGAAACACAAATGACCTCAATAACCAAAGCAATCCTGACAAAAAGAGGAAAAAATGGTGGCATTACACTTCCAGATTTCATCTATAAAACCAAAATAATTAAAGCATCGTGGTACTAGAGCAAAAATAAATACACAGACCAGTGGAACAGAATCAAGAGTTCAGAAGTAAACCACACTAATATGGACAGTGAACATAGGATGTAGGAACCAAGAACATACATTGGAGCAAGGAAAATTTCTACAGTAAATGGTGTTGGGGTAACTGGACAGTCACTCAATAGAATGAAACTAGATCACTATCTCACACCAAACTTGACAATCAATTCAAAATGGATAAAAAACTGGGATTTAACACCTGAAATGATAAAATACATAGAAGAAAACATAGGCGAAACTCCTCAAGTTTTAATAGTGTTTTTGTGGATATGTCCCCACCACCAAGGAAAACAAAAGAGAACATAATCAGTTGGGACTATGTCAAACTGAAAAGTTTCTGAACAGTGAAAGAAACTTAGCCAAGACAAACTAAATACTCTACCAAGTGGGAGAAAATATTTGCACACTATATGTGATATTCAGGATCTACAAAAATATTATATAACTCAACAGAAAGAAAACAACCCAATTTAAAAATTGGGCAGATGAACTAAGTAGGCACTTTTCCAAAGAAAACTACTGATGACCAAAAGGCACAAGAAAAAATGCTCCTCACCACTTATCATCAGGTAAATGGAAATCCAAACCACCATGAGTTATCACCTAACTCCTACCAAAAAGATCAAAACAGTAAGTTCTGGCAAGGATGTGGAGAAAAAGGAATCTTCTTACACTGTTGGTGGGAAAGTAGACTGGCCCAGTCCATATGGAAAGCAGTAGGGAGGTTTCTCAAAAAAAAAAACAAAAATGGATCTACCATATAAGTAACATGGTCGAATTTGAGATCACCCAATCAACTATCCCGTGGATCTGTTTGAACTCTAATCCTACCAGGGCCATCTGGATTTTCTGACAAAAGCCCTTACGTTGCCAGTAATCTATGATTTGAGCTATCTTCCCAACTTAGAGACAAATAACCTCTGTTTTCTCACCACATTTGGTTAGTGACCATTCCCTCTACTAAAGACTGTCTGTGGTGGCAATATTACTGTGATTTGACTTTGGGGAAACTCCTCTTATGTGTTCTGAGTCCATGAGGTTCAGGTGATAGGGGTTCCACATTTCCCTTCCCTGTCTTCATGTTCAGAACTTTGGGGGTGGAGCCTCAGCAATGAGGGCCTCTCATCCCTCTTGTCCTAGTAACTGGTTCAGAAAAAGACACACGACCCCAGTCAGATGAATCAGAGGTGAAGAGACTCATTTCTAAAGCTAATTAGAGCAGGGAAGGAAGCAGATATATCAGGGAAGGTTTACCCTGGAGTGGAAGAGTTATTTCCTCATTAGGATATAGGTTTATTCTAGTGAGCCTCAAAGCACATCTTTGACTTATACCCAATAAGCTAATAATTTTCCCTATGACTTGCCACCCAAAATAGAAGAGACCCTCCAAGACCTATGCAGGGCAAGGATGGTGGCGTTGGCTTATTTCTCCTGGCACTCCATGCCTGCTTCTTCAGTTATGCCCGACCCACAGAGTTTGCGACCACTGCAAACAGGTGCTTCTCAGTTCCTTTGGTGCTATGCTGGAACTAACTACACATCTGGTTTTGATGGCTGACTTCCTGTAGCAATTTGACCACAGGAAACACCAGAGGGAGAGTAGGAGGCAGGAAGGGATGGAAGTGGACTGGCTCTTCCTTATTATTTTCCTATAGTATCACCCCGGCAGTGGCCCTAATAATAACTGATTCTAGGCAAGAAATTTCCAGCTTCTTTCGGCAATCTCAGCACCAGTCTCACCACAACTCTTTGTTGATATCAGCATCAGCTGATACTCTTCCTCAGACCTACAAGCTCTAGTTTCACTGCTCCTCCAAACTTGTAGCTACGAATGGCCCAGCCCTTGTCGTTCCCCTAGACTTAGGGTATTAGGACTGCTTCCAGCAGTTATAGCTCTGTTACCATGCCATAACCTTTTTGCTTTTACATTTTCAGGTACTCTTTGCTTCCAATACCTGCTTGACCATTTCCCTATGTTCATTTCCCTCACTTGAATTGAGTACAGCCTGCTTTTCTGAATGGAGATCGACTCAGCTGTTGAACCAGTGATCATCAAACGCTTTTCCTTTTTTTTTTTTTTTTTTTTTTTGAGACTGGGTCTCACTATTTTTGCCTGTGGAACCACAGGCTCATGTTGCCTGGGGTACCACAGACTCAAGCAATCCCCAGCCTCAGCTTCCCAGGTAGCTGGGATTACAGACATGCGCCACCACGCCCAGCTATTTTTTTGGAACTAGGTCTCGCTACGGGCCCCAGGTGGGACTCGAACTGCGATCCCTAGCCCTGGCCGCTTCATAGGCTGAAGCTTACAGGCACAAGCCACCATGCCCGGCCTTCAAACCCTTTTCCTAAAGAGCTAGTTGTGAATGTTTAGGTACTGTGGAACATAAGCCATCTGTTGTGACTACTGAACTGTCACATTACCTAAATGAAGAGCATGACTAAGTTTCATAAAACATTATTTACAAAAACAGATGGCAGGTCAAAGTTTTCTTGACCCCTATGTTAAACCAAGATTTCAAAGAAGCCAAGGCAGAAAACCAACCTGTTGACAATGTGGTAGATCTAGTCTCTAACTTTGCGCAATCACAGTCTTGCTTTGAATTTGGGGATATTCATTTATAAAGATGAAGTGGCTGAAGTAATACTCAATCATTCTGATGATCTCTTCTAGCTCTACAAGTTCTGTGATTCTGTCATTATCTCCAAAACACTAAATGTGCAAAGCATGTCTCAAGTCTCCTTCCCTAGGGAACAGATTCTGAGGTGGAGGTTAGTGTACAGAAAGCTTATGAGAGAGCTCTTCAAGGATGAATATCTGTAGATGGAGAAGGAAAGGAAGAAAGCAGCATTTGGAAGAGGGAGAAGGTGGATTGAGATGCAGTCCAATAAAGTTCTCCCCAGGGGAATTTTGAAGCTGGGATGGCTGTCAAGGTTATCCCAAATTGGGGTGACAGGATGGACTTCTCTGTCATACTTTGACTTGTCTGATATGGACTGCTGCAAGAAGACAAAAGAGCATATTAAGCTGAGACCACTTCTAATTCTGAAGAGGGTTGGCAATGGAAGGTAGTGCCAGCATCTTGGACAGTATGTTCTTCGCCGCTGAAGATCCATGTGGATGGAGCATCACAGCATCCATGACAGCCTCTCCCTTAGGTGATATCTCAGATTCACTTCATTGTAAAAGTTCTGAGTGTAACTGCTCCATAATTGTGGGAGGCTTTTATTTCCTGAGGGAAAACTCAGAAAATACAGCCATCAGCTAGAAAGAAATATCTCTGTGTGACTGGTCTTAGTCTACAATTTATATACAACCCTTTTTTTTTTTCCTATCCAGAAATGATCCTAAATGTCCTTTCCCTTTGTGCTGAACTCAGTGACTCAATTGGCTTATCTCATGGTGACATGAACCCCTGAGAGGTCTGAGCCCCTGTCATCTACTAAGGTTGTGGTTGCTACACTAGCCATTTACCACCAAAATTGGGAAAGCGAATTCCAGATGCATCCAAGTAGACCACCACATAGATCCCTGCCTCCACTGTATAACAGCCAAGCTACATTCTTCTCAGGATTAAAGTTAATTATTCTCACCAAGATGGTGACTTATCTTCTTGCTTGTTTTGCCTTAACTTGACATTCACTACACTATCTCCATTGATAGATCCGTCATTCAGAGCACGATATTGATCTTTCTCAAGGGAGAGAATTCTTTCTCTTTTGGTTCATAAGGTCTCCACATCTAAATTGGTGTGAACAGAAAGCCAAATTCCCCAAGAGGGTCACTAAAAGTTATGGAAGATATTCCCTATTTTCATTCTCTTGATTCTGGGACTCATGTGTTCTACCCCACTGAGTACATGGATCATACAAAGTGTTGCTTTTGAATGTAACTCTCTTTTGCAGCATGCTGCTACATCCTTGCTGACTCAGTGGGGCCTTCAGCAGGTCATATCAAGGCTCTAACAACTTCTCAAAGGTGCCACAGGTGAAATGACCATGGATCACATGACCCTGTTTCTACTTCCTCACCTTCCTTGCTATGGCATGGTCCTTCAATCATCACAGGGCAATGCAACGTGGGCATCCTGAGATGGGACATTCACAATGGAACTTGACTAGCAAGGAAAGTCTCTGGATATATGGAAATAGAGTAACACAGAGTAAGGGACTTGGTCATGAAACAGTAGAAAGACACTTGGGTTCTGACTTGGCTGCTCTTACTATGTGACCTTTGGCAAGACACATTTCTTTTCTGACCTTCAATTTCCAATTATTTGTCAGCTTAAAGTTGACAACCACATGCTAGAGGAGATCTTCCTCACCCCTAAGTCTCAGGTTCTTTATACTTCTTGTAAAACCATTGTGAGTTTGTGCTCTTGGACTGTTGTTGTTCTTCAGAACAGAGCTGGCATTAATTCCAATTCACTCAGGTTAGGAATATATATATATAATTAATCATATATATATATAATGAATTCTACTCTTAAACTTAAAAGGTTTCTATGACAGAATTTCCCAAGAATGTTCTCATTTTCATAGTGATGAGACCAAGGAGAGATGCTGGACCTCTTGGGGCCATCCAGTCCATCCCCCTCCCTCTAACCATTTCAGGTGAGACATGAGAGAGAGGTCTTTGCAGAAAGGATTTCACCTCATCCGGAGAAGAATTTTCTAAATCGCTGCTTTTCCAATCCAAATCACTTCCCCTATGTAGAATCTTCTCCATGATTGTGAGGAACAGTTGGTCACTACCCTCACACAATGGCCCTTCATAGATATTTATGGGACAGAGATAAGATGTGTCCAGTGAACCAAGGTCATCTTAGTGTCTGGGCAATGCTATTGACAGGAATTTGACTTGTAGTTCCCCATGCAGACCAGAAGTTCTGCATAAAAGTGACCACTTCTACCCTTGCATCTGCAAAATGTACCTGACCTACCAGGTAAAGTCACTTGCCAGGGAGCTTCTGAGCCCACTAGGAGTTTTGGTGGAAAAGCATAAATGAGTCATATGGATACACTACCACTAGTCTATGATTAGCCTGTCCATCCTTCTTTGTAGTTGGTCAGCAAGATCCTAACTGAGTTGATCTTACACTTAGCTCACAGGTTGGGCCCATAGCCTCACTGAGAGCCAGAGTGGACAAAGCTTTAACTTGGGATCAGAAGACATAGGCTTTTATTCCCACTTCAAGTGGCAAATTAGGTGCCCCTGGGTGAGTAACATCTTTCTAAAGTGTCAGTTTTTTCATATGTAAAATGGGATACTGACCTCTGACCATTTTGCCTCATTGAAATGATGAGAAATAATAAAGGGTGAGAAAACACTGGTTGAATAGAAATCTCTGTTCTAGTTCTTGACGATATGGTTATAGGGGCAGCTTAAGATAGCAGCTTCAATGTAGATGCAAGCAGGTTGGTGGGTACACAAGAGTCATATGTTAGAACTTCTAGATATATTTATTTTTCAATTCCTGCACACAAAGTTCCATGCAGTCATGTTTTATAGTGTATAATACTATATTCCTAAATGATGGAGCATTTGCTACCTGATATAAAAATTAAAACATTTTAGCCCCATAAAGTATATACTCTATTATTATCACCCCCATTTTATTGGTGAGAAAATGGAGGTGCCTCAGAGAGGTTGAGTCAATAGGCCAAAGTTGCACAGCTAGCTACTTGGAGGAGGAAGTTCAAATTGGATCCCAGGCTGCCTGGCTCAAAATTTCATTCTCTTTTCCACTACTTATGTAGCTTAGTACAGGAATACATAAAATATAATAAATGATATTTTATGTTTTATATTGTGTGTAGTGTGTGAAGCATAATGAATAGCTAACATATTTTGAAGGGTATGCCAAAAAATAGTTTTCTGGTAGTGCAACAGAGACCAAAAAATCAGGCCTCTGACTATGAGGTTCCAAGCAAGGGGACATCTGAGGCTTGCTGTCCTCACGGCAGGGCAGGGACTCCACTGAGATGTATGAGGTACCTCAGGCATGGGCACAATATTCAAGGAAACGCTCCCTCTCCAGGCCATGGAAGCCCCGCTCTGACACCACAGCTTTGGCAGGGTGCTGGAGAAGGCCTACATAAGCCATAGAAAGAGAAAGATGAACAACAACAACAATGGAAAGCCCTCCTCCTCCCCCTTATATATATTGCTCCCAAACCCTCTAAATCCTGTGCTTCTGGAGCCCCAGCTGAGACCTTCTCACGTTTGAGTTCTCCAAAGGGTAGCAAGATGGATTTCCTGGAGTTGGACAGTGGGAAGAGGACCAGGAAGATGACAAAGTGAAGATCTCCTGCCAGCTAGCCAGAGTAGACCCAAGGAAAGGAGAGTACCAGTCTCAGCCCTACCCCCTTGAACCAGGCTGCTCCTGTGTAAAACTGGGAAAATAAAAATCCCTTTCTGCCTAAGGCCTCCGAAACACACACATATAGGCTGTGTGAGGAGCTGATCTGCATTATGCATTATGCATTATGTTCTGTTTTCCACTGGCATGATCTAGAATTAATTCTCGAGTCTTCTCACCTTCCACCCTATCTGCTTGCTACCTTCCCAATCTGATAACTGGAGCGAATAATAATAATCTCATTCATGGTGACCCAAAGAAGTGGCCCATAGATTCTTCCTGCCCTCAGCCCTCATAGCAGTTCCATCATTTTTTGGTTCTTACTGTCTTTACACAAATTGGGGAATTGGTATCTAACCGGCCAGGAAGACCCTCAGGCAGGAGAAGTGCGCTAACCCAGCGTCTCCACTTCCATCGTCCTGCTCCGAGCGCGCCTAGGAGAGATGCCGGCTCCGGGAAAGTCCTCGGAAGGCAGACGCGTCTTGGACACTCCGGAGTTTGGAAGCACAGAGGTCCAGCAAAGGCCCAAGTTCAGGCAGAGCCCACCCATTAGCCGGTGCTCTCTCTTCCCAGAAGGCCCTTTCCCGGTCTCCGCACGTTCTCTGCGTCCGAAGTCTTGCGCTCTCTTGGTTCCCAGGGCCGCTTTTGCGCCTTTGCGCCTAAGGGCCAGCGAAAGTTGGAGCAGCCCGGAGGTGGCCTCTTCGGGCCCGGCGGTTTCCGTTGATTCTTTTCTAGGGAGGGAAAATCACACAGTTCTGTTTGTTTCTCCAGTCCCGGGGGCGAGGAGCCTGGCATATGGACATTTCGCGCTCCGCATCTGTGTCATCCGTCGTCTTTTCTGTGGATGCCTGCGTGTGCATGTGTGTGTGTGTTCGGGGCCGGGCGCGGGGAACAAACGTGCATCTGTTGAATTTGACAATAAAGTCCTAGGCGAAGCTGCCAAGATCGGGGAGGCGGGTGGGGGAGGAGAGCAGGGGAGGGGGGATGAGTCGGAGTCTCAAAA
Organism: Uropsilus gracilis; assembly: GCA_004024945.1. Classification (NCBI taxonomy): domain Eukaryota; kingdom Metazoa; phylum Chordata; class Mammalia; order Eulipotyphla; family Talpidae; genus Uropsilus; species Uropsilus gracilis. Next base: position 35,232 of record PVHY01004298.1, read on the forward strand.
GACAACGCCAAAGCGCCTGGCCCAGGTATTATGTCGGGAGAAAGGTGAGGAGAGCAGCTGCTCCTTCTCGCGGGGTGTGTATGGGAGCGAGGGTGCGTGTGTCCCTGTGAAGAGTACACACCGATCTGCTCGACATATGTCGCCACAAATCACAGTATCTCTCCCTCCTCCTACTCCCCACTCCCTCCTGACCGAGGGCAAAGCAGAGAGAGGCGCTGAGAAGAGGCGCCGCTTCAACAGGTGTCTTGATGCGCAATGCACCTTTTCATCATTCACCGACTCAGTCAGCGGCGTGGATAATGTGGACACTTTGTTTCCAGGCGCTGCGCAAGAGCGACGGGCGTCTGGGGGGGAGAGGGCCCTGGACAGGGAGGGGGCTCTGGAAATAAAGACCTCGGGCACTCCTGAGGTCCCGGGCCCTCTCCTTCCTTTGTTCGAGGACTCCCGGGGCTGGAGCTCCCTCTGCGTCCTGGGGGGTGGCATATGGCGTCCTCTTACCTACCTAAGAAAAAGAACCCGCCACCCATTCAAGAGCGCAGACGGGCCATGAGGGCATGGTTTCTCTCCAAAGCGAAGGAGGAACCCGCCTTATCTCTCCCCACCCCACCTCCACCATCCCTTCAGCTGGCGCAGCAGCAGCCGTTGGGTGGGGAGCCGCGCACCGGGCAGCACCATCCTGCGGAAGCGCCCCAGCTCCCGGCAGATGAAATATGGGACTGGTGAGCCCCTGGAGACCATATGCTTTCAATAAAAGAAGACAAATAGGGCCGAGATAGGCCTTGCAGTCAACCTGTTATAAATGGGTGGCAATTGGGCCAATGTACACGGGGGCAGGGCCCCCGGGGGGAGGCCTGCTCAGTGCCAAATCCATGTGTCAGCTTCTGGGACAGGTGTGCCCAGGGGCCAGGGGCCGGGTCTCCCCCCCTCTGGGTTTATCACGGCAAAGGTAATATTGTGCTAACTATGAGTAAACAGTCATTGTGAAAATGAGGGAGAGTTTATCAGAGGCGAACTAGTTGGGGGGTGGCTTAACAATAAAGTTGCCCGCCTTGGGAGCAGGTGACGGCTGGCTGCGGGACTCCCGCGGTAGATGTTTTCCAAAGCACTCCACTTTACAATCTCTTGTAATTATTTATTAAACGAAATCTATTTATTATTATTTTAGCAAACACTGGAGACAGGTGGGGCTTTCTTTTCGTCGTCTCCTTTTGTTTGAAGGGCTGTTTGAAGTGGCCAGTCTCGGCCAGGGAGCTCGCTCGCCAGATTTTTGTCTTCCCCTCTTTCAGTACCGAGGCGAAAGCGAGAGAAAGAAGCCCCCTCCACGGGCAAGCCATTAGCTATTCAGCCTCCTATGACCCCCCCTCCCTCCGGCTCCTTTCTCAAAGAGCCCCCAGGCATTGCTAAGACTCCCCCCGCAGACAGGAAGGCGGCAGGGCAGACCGCCGCCTTCCTTCTTTTCCAATCTACCCGCGCTCTCCAGGCGTCAAGCTGTCGCCTCTTTCCGGACTCCCTCACCCTCCAGGGAAACCTAGGTCTCGAAGAGTAGAGGGGTCCCGGGGTCCCGACGGCCTTACAGACGGCGTTTGACCGGGGGGCTTCGGGGACAGGCCCCGTTTCGCGCTGGAAGAGCTTTTCCACAAACACAGTCTGCGCGCGCTGCGTTGTCACCGCCTGCGCCTCCGCCGCCAAAAGTGCGGGAATGAATTTTGGAGAGGGGCCTGCGCGTTCCCTGAGGCGGAAAGACAGAACATAGACCTTTGATACCTAAGCCCCCAGGACTCCTTGAACTCTAGGCTCTGCCATTCTGGTCAGAAGAAGGGATGCAGAGGATCCCTGAGTGCCGGAAGGAGACGGCCGCCTCCGCGGCTGCGCGCTCCTCGCCCGACCGCTTTTTGCGCAAAGTAGGAGCGGCACGGGCCTGCAAGTCCTGGGGGGCGCTGAGCCACAGGGGTTCTGGGGATATTGAAAGAGAATTCCAAGCGTCACAGAGTTCTCGCCCAGTCAAAAAAGTTCCTCTAGAATTCCCAAAATAGTCTTTGGCGTGGGAAGTTCGCCCTGTAACTCCACTCAGCATCCATTAGCCTTCTGAAGCAAACCCAAGTTAAGGGAGCTGGCCCTCATATCTCAACCTGAGAGCTGCTGCCAGAGAAGAATCTTGGCTCTGGCCTGGTCTCCATCACTCCAGGGAACCTCGGGCATGCTGGATCCCTGCTGGTGCGACACCAATCCAGGTTGGGTGCAGCAGCCTCTGGGATGCTTGCTCTGACTTTGCAGAGGTGGAACTCAAGGAAGAGGGGGGTGTGGGGCCGGAAAGCAGACAGATGGAGCAGGGGTAGAACCTGACTCTCCTTGGCTGACGAAATGGGGTCACTGCCCCTTTCCTATTCTGACTTTCTCCTTTCTCACAGACACAGGACTTCCATTTTCTACATTTTAGGCTTTCTGGTTTTGCCTTGAAAAAATATTATCCCTCAGTGAAGGAGTAGACTCGGATGCATAGGGAAATACAGGAGGCAGATTTTTATGATTTTAGTTCTGTGTGGTTCCAATAGAACTTGCAGGGTGAAGTTAGACAAAGCACTTCCTCTTTGGAGGCCTTGATTTTTCCATCTGTAAAAGGGGTCTCAGCTTCTCAGTCTTAAGACTTAGAAGTGTCTTAGGTCAAGAGCAAGTCATGACATTAAGAGAAGAACAGAAGCAAAATTTGGAACCCAAGAATCTCTGTGAAGTCTCTATATAGGTCTGGACTTGACTCTCCCACCCCCACCCCCAAAGCTTCAATTCTTGGCAGGAAGGAAAGGAGTGTCTGCTAGCAGCACACCAGCTGAGATGGGACCACCGAGCCCCATCTCTCACACAGTCCTAAGATCCCTCTCACTGGCCCCCAAGCATACCTACCCACCCTCTCTCTGCCTCAGAGGATGTCAAGAGGCATTGCTAGGGCAGATGTGTAGACTCACTTAGCCCCCTCACACCATTCCTTCAGCTTCCCCGAGGGGTCCTGTTCCTGTCAGATACAGGGAGGCTCAGTATATATGACCTGACGGAAAATGAAGTCATCACCACCAACAGAGATCTCACCTGAGACTGAGCCTTCCAGCCTCAGCCTTCTCTACCTGGGCAGGTTTCAGTTGCAAGAGAGGGGTGGGTTGAGGAGACTTGGAAGCATAAGACCATGAGGTATCTGAGGGGACAGAAGAGAGGTGCAGGGGAAAGAGGAGGTGATGTGTTCAGACTCACTTTAGAAAGATGTGCAGGTGCTCTAGCAGAGGCAAGAGGAGGGTCTTGGAGAGTCTCTGTCTTACTGGGTGAAGCAGCTTAGTACCAAAGCAGAGGGCTGAACAAAGTAGCCCCTGCCCACCTGCAATTGAGAACTTGTGCCTCGCAGTACCAGCACATCTCTTAAAAGACACAAGGAGGCTGGGCACAGTGGCACGTGTCTTTAATTGCAGCCTACGAAGCGAGGCTGAGATTAGGAATTGCTTGAGTTCGTGGGTTCAAGACCCACCTGGGGCAACCCATTCTAGTCTCAAAAAAATAGCTGGGTGTGGTGGCGTGCACCTGTAATCCCAGTTACCTGGGAAGCTGAGGCTGGAGATTGCTTGAGTCCGTGATACCCCAGGCAACGTGAGCCTGCCGTTCCATGGACAAAATAGCGAGACCTAGTCTCAAAAAAAAAAAAAAAGACACAAGGGCTGTTGCTGAACTCCTGACATCTCCTGACTCCCTCAGTACCTAAGCTTGTCCCTTGTAGGCTCTGGTCCAAACACACCCTTACTGTCCCGGATAGGACACGGAGCAATATCCCCTGGCTGTCCCACCACAGCCACCCTATGCCTCTTGGGTAGGATCAATGTCTTAGGTTGGGGGGCTGAGGAGTGTTCTAAGTGCCTCTGTCTGGAGGGTGGGTATTAAGACTAGGTGGAGGGCGCCTCACCCCCTTGTAAAGGTCTGGAAGTACTAAGGACTTAGGCAGGACTCTGCCTGATCACCCGGTTGCCCTTCCCAGAGTGCAGAGCGGGTCGGTGAAACACCCCATCGGTGCTTCCAAATCTGACCCAGAATGAAGAGTAAAGTGCCACCGCGACTTCATGGTAATCAGGATACCTGACTCCCGGTTCCATCTCTTGCTCTGTGATTTGAGGCAAACCTTCTCCCTGTCGGCGTCTAAACTGGCCAGTGTGTAATACACAGAGACTGACCGACCATTCAGATTTCTCAGCGTCGCCTTGGGGGTGCCCACATTGGCCCTGGACGGAGGCCAGAGAGAGCTAGAACCCGGCGAAGCGGTCTGGGGCCGCCAGACGCGCGCCAGACGAAGCTCTTCTCGCTGGGCGAGGCTCTTTGAGGAACCGAGAGTTGCTGGGACCGAGCCCGCGGGGAGAAAGCAAACAGAGCAGAGCTCCCCTCCCCCGACCCCGGCCCTTTGTCCGGCATCCAGCTGTGCCCCGCAGGGGAGGAGCGGGCTCGCGTGGCGGGGCCCCCGGGCCCCCGCGTTGATTGGCCCGCGGTGCGGGTAGCAGCGGGGCAGGCACGCTCCTGGCCCGGGCCGAGCAGATAAAGCGTGCCAAGGGGGCACACGACTTGTGGCTCCGGAAATCCGCGCCGCCTCGCGCTAAGGCCAGAGGAGCAACGCGCGCCCTCGGGGCTCTCGGCTCTGCTCGGCGGAGGCAGCTCGGCTGCTGCGCCAGACCCTCAGCCGAGCTAAGCTGCAGCCCGCAAGACCAGCTCGGCGCCGCTCTGTTCTCCCCGCTCTCCCCTCTCTCCCCTCGGGCGCCCGAGAACAAGGTAACAGCTGGACGCCTCTGAGCAGCGGGTGGAGGGGGAAAGGGAGCTCTGGTCCGGTCGGGGTGGCTCTTTCCCGGGGTTTCCCCCCTCCCGGCCCAGGAATTGGGAACCGCGCCCAGCTGACCCGCCACACTCACCCGTAGCTCTTACCCGCCACAGATGGCGCCTCACCCCTCGGGCGCGCCGGCTCTCGAAGTGACCCACGCGGCTGAGCAGCCCTTCCCTGGAGTATCGGACGATGAAGTAACTTGCGTGGCTTCTGCTCCGCCCAGCCCCACTCGCCGGCCGGGGGACGGCGCCGAGGCGGAAGGGGGCGGCGGCCGAGGGGGCGCGAGGAAACTCCGGGCGCGGCGCGGGGGGCGCAGCCGGCCCAAGAGCGAGCTAGCTCTGAGCAAGCAGCGACGGAGCCGGCGCAAGAAGGCTAACGACCGCGAGCGCAATCGGATGCACAATCTCAACTCGGCCCTGGACGCGCTGCGCGGAGTCCTGCCCACTTTCCCTGACGACGCGAAGCTCACCAAGATCGAGACGCTGCGCTTCGCCCACAATTACATCTGGGCCTTGACGCAGACGCTGCGCATAGCGGACCACAGTCTCTACGGTCTGGAGCCGCCCGCGCCGCCGTGTGAAGAGCTTTGCAGCCCCGGGGGCGGCTCCCCCGCAGATTGGGGCTCCCTCTACTCCCCGGTCTCCCAGGCCGGCAGTCTGAGCCCGGCCACCTCCTTAGAGGAGCGCCCCGGGCGGCAGGCGCCCGCTTCCCCTACCTTGCTGCAGCCCAGCGCCCTGACTTTTTCGGACTTTCTATGAAGGGGCTTGTCAGTCGCTGGGCAGTGGGTACTGGGAAAGGGAAGAGGTGGAGGCCACTGGAGGTGCGCAGCAACCGAGACAGCTTGCTCCTACCGCCTCCCGCTCACCGCTCTCCTGCAGGCCCAGGCGCGCGCGATGAGGATTGCAGACCGGGTTCAGTCCCCTGTCATCGGCGCTGCCTCCGATCCTCTGCCGCAGCCCGTGCAAAGGGGCCTTGCAGGCTGTGCGCGTTTCGCTCCCTACAGCCAAGCCAAAATCTGCAAAGAAGACAAGAATAATAGCACTACGTAGTCGGAGACATCCACAGTCTCACTCAGGTCTGTCTGTGAGCCTGTCAGTCACATATCACTCCTCCCTGGATGTGATGTGGTTTGTCCCCCGTCGTCCCCCCCCCCTTGCTCAGCGTCCCCTCCAAAGACTCCTCTGAGCCTCTAGTCCCTACCACGTGCCCGTTGGGAGCTGCCCCACCTTAATCTACGGAGATCGCCTTAATCTACGGAGGCGATCTCCCGCCTTCTCGTGCACTTTTTGGAGTCACTTGTCCTCCCGGGGGACGAGGGACCAGGCAGTGAACTTGGAAAGCGCCAACCTGGCTCAGGGAGCACCTCCCCTGCCTCCCGGAGTCCTGGAGCACCTACATCTTTTTTTTTTTTAATCAGCTTGTAAATTATATAATATCTCTTGGAATTAATTTTTGTTATGGTAAATTATATATGGTCTCTTTCCCTTTCTTACAAGTTTGTATTTATTGATGAGAATTCACGGTGGGAAAAGTCTATTTTTTTTGTACATAAGATTATTTAGGTACTGGTGAATGAGTTTTTTTTTTTTTTTGAGTCAATAAAAAACAATTCCTCAAGAAGAGCCTGAGCAAGATAACTAGGTTGTGCGGAGGGAAGGGTCACAGCTCCTGTGATTGAGGGAGAGGGTGTTTCTGTCACTGAGAGGGATGAGATTCTGGATATCTGGGGTCCCTTCTCTAGCCAGAGCTAAAATTCTGTGGCACTCGGCTTCAGGAGGTGCAGACTGCCTTCAGAGGACAGGTTAGCATGCAGCTTGGAAAGTAAGAGCTGCTCAATTCTTAAGATCTCGTTGGTCTAGCCCACTTGTTTTATTTATAGGACAATGACTTGTCTTATTTCAAACAGCAGTTGAAAAGAAAGACCAGTCTTGAATTAGGACTGCTCATTGGTTCTGCTGATTCTTTTCCATAGACAATTTGCATGCATTTAGAGTGAGGGTCACTTTGGGGAATAGAAGGGGTTAATAATCCACAACACCCATCAGCTATGGGGCTGTGACTGGACTCTGAGAAAATGGAGTCTAGCTGGAACCTCTGGCACCCCAATACCCAGCAGCCTTGATTGATATTGCTTGCAAAGATACTGCTTGACATTTCCAGCCACATGGCCTCTATCACTCCCCAGCCAGGATGGGATTGGAGTGCAGTGGGGACTAATGCTTGTCACAAAGAAAAGATTCTACATGATTTTTCAAAACCCCTCCCCCAGGACCACCAGTAGCAGGTCTGAGTTTTAAAAATCTGCCATCTGGCAGGTACTCAGGAATAAGAAAATGGAAGGTTTCCACTTTGTACTTGCAGTTGACCCCCAGAGGTGGCTTTGGATTGGATGGAGAAGGGGGAGTAAGGGGGGAGGGGGAATGGATGGCAGTAGTAAAGAAGCTAGCCAGCTCCAGGGGGCCTTAGCTCATTCAAGCCTGGAGACTGTGGGTGATTAGGTTACTTTCCAGCTATTAGGGCAAAAAGCTTGATGGCTTTGCAGGGGTTAATGCCTCTTTTAGTGTGTCTCTTATTCCCCCCAGCCTCAAACTGAATTCCCCCCAGCCTCAAACCCTTCCTTCCTCTACTCTTGAGTCCCTAAATGTAACTCAAAGAAAATTTGCCTCAGTTATCAGGGGATGGATTTGAAGGCCAGAAGGGAAACTTGGCAAGCAAACTAATGAACAAAGTGTTGTTTCATTTCATTGCTTTAATCTAAGAGAAGATTAATGGGTTATTGATGATCTCTACAGCAGCCAACTTTCCACCTGGGACACCATTCTGAGCAGGTGTCAGCAGCTCCTGGTTGCACAGCTCAAACTACCTGTTGGGAGTTGGGGGGAGGAGTGCAGGGTGACATAAAAAGCAGGGAATTTCACCTCTCTGTTCCCAGGACAGTAGAAGTAAATAGCCAAAATCATTCAAGTTTTAAATTATTGGAGGCACATGGAACTGCAGGTCACAGAATGGAGGGTATGACTGATAGCTGGGGCTAGATCAGGAAGCTTGCCAGAAAAGGTGGCATCTGGGCCAGAACTAAAGATTTTAGCGAGGAATTCCTCTATCAGGAAGATCATTCTTCTTGTGAGAGATTGTGGAATGTTAGAGTTGGGGTACACCCTTGGAACAAATGACCCCCAATCTGGGGGGGGTGTCTGTCAGGGTTTCCGTCCAGGTGGCCACACCCACTTCCCAGTCCCTCTATGACTTTTGAGGGTTTTTATTAAATTATTAGTCACCCAAAGTACAAAGATTTATCATTCACCCCACAAATTATAAAAGTAGGGTTCAACTCTACCTTAAGATGGGTCATGCAATTTGCCTTGGTGCTGTCAACTCTACTGGCCAAGAAGGAGGCCTAAGAAGGTTTAGAGTTTAGCTGAATCACAGCACAGTGCCCAAGATGACATCCATCAATGAGTGCAGGCTCTTGCTGAACCTCCTCCATGCCTCTTTCCTAAAAGCACCTCATCAAGGGTTCAGAAATTATTTCTGTGAGTGGCAGATACACGTAACCCAGTATCACCATATCCCTAACCCCATGGTCATTTGTTACTCAGTAGATTTTAAAATAGGTTACTCAAGGCCTAGACTAGAAGCCACCCCTACCCACTATACCCACACTTCTGAGGCTATGGAGTAACCTGGGTCCTGGTTTCCTGAAGTCAGGACAGGGTTCCAAGTAGAAACAGGAAAGATGCTGGGGTCAAACAACTCTTCCCTCTATTCGGCCTTTGTCTGAGTCTTAGTCTGGCTTACAGAAAAACAGCACATGAATCTTGCACCGCTGCACTCCACCCCAGTCTAACACACAAGCAGGTAGATTTATGGCGCCCTGCCCCCATTCCACCCCAGCCCCCAAGCTGGCCACAGTCAGGAAAACAAAGAGTCCCCAGGGCCATTGGAATGCTAATGTCTGGGAGCCAGGCTGCTGGGCTGGCACAAAAGCGGGTGGAACCAAGGGCACACACACACCCTACAATCACAGGGGTGATTGTACCTAATGGTCATGCTGTTCAGCTGTGCAACCTTGGACAAGTCTCTGGGCATCAGCTAATTCATTTGAGAAGTGGGAGGAAGTCAGGAAGTCCCTAACACCCTTTTTACTGGATTTCTGGTTGCCTAAGAGAAGATGTATTTCCAGCAGTTTACAGAGTTAACAGTAAGCCTTGACTGGCAACAGAGGAAAAGACTTTTCAGGCCTTGCCATTAGGGCAAAGTGTGGGGAGGTGTGTGTGTGTGTGTGTGTGTGTGTGTGTGTGTGTGTGTGTAAGGTAAGGTAAGGTAGATTTGGGTGAGAATGGCGCTCAGAATAAGCACTGGCTAAAGTATAGTTATATCTTTACATTTACACAATTAACATTCCGTGGAATTCATATTCCCCATATTGTAAGTACTGGTAGGCAGTGTTTATGAAAAGGAGTGGGAGACACGTGCTAAACTTAGCTGTCTACGGTTGCCTTCAAAGGACCAAGAGCACAGACAATGTGGCTGAAACTGGACACTTCTCTCAGGTCCTCCTACCTTCAGTCACTGAGGTGAAGAAGGCAGGATGATTACACCCATGGAAACAGATACAGTCTTGAAATTTTTGCCCAACGCCCTTAATAACGTGGAGTCATTACAGCACATCAGGACTGTGACAGAGGCTTTCAGCTAGTGACTCAGAGTTCACTTTTCTTTGCAAAATTACACCCTGGGTCTTTGTGCTTTGGCTCTAGCCAGGTTCTTGAGGTCTCGGAAAGCCCAGAGACTCTGTTGCCCCTCGCTAGTAAGGTTTTCAGACTTCTGTGTATCCCCCCTACTCTTGGAATCCGAGGACTAAGGCAGACAGAGTAGGCGCCGTCTTGGCTAACCTGATCGGATAGCAAGGTCCTGAACGGCGGAGGCGTGTCCCTGGCCATGGTGCTGAAATGACAGCTTTGTTTCGGAAGGAGAGACGCACCTGGGAATGTAGCAGTCTCAATACAAAAAAACAAAAACAAAAACCCAACTAAAACCTCCTCTGCTCACGTTTTCAGGCCATCGTCCCTAGAGACTTCCTGTGGATATGGAAAGGCAGAAGACTATCAGATTTGCTTAGTGTGATGGGGAAAATATCTGTTGCAACTGACTGAACCTAACACGACCCTTTTCTCATCTGAGGGGCTCTCCACTGTAAATGATGGAGTTGGATTGCGCAGCAATTTAGCAATTTCTGACAACATCTGAGAGGTCTGATGTGAGACAACATTGGAAATTTAGGCCACATCAACTCTAACTGAGAGAAGCTAGTTTGGAAAGTTGCTCTCAACAATGGTCTCATTATTCTGGTTACAATGAAGTTTTAGTTATTCCAGGATCAAAGACAAAAGGGAGTCCCCCTAAGATGTACACAGGGTAGCAGAGTGGTTAAGAGCATTTACTTTAAAATCATATATAACGGGTTCAAAACCTGGTACTGTCACTAACTGGTGAGTTTTAATTAAGCCCCTTTGGCTCCCTAATGTCCATTTTTCTCACCTGTGAAATTGGGAAATAAGTCACAGTCATTTAAATAGGCTTGTTAAATGTCCTTGATTACAGTGCAGACTACACACCCTAAATAAGAGTTACTATTGTTTTTTAAAACAATTATTATTGTTAGCATATTTATTTGTTTAAAATTCTTCTCATTATCAGGTTTCTTTGGGGGGAGGAGTGATTTGGTATGAATCTGAATTTCCTCTGCATCCCTATAAATGAAGACTGATGCAAAGGATACTCCTTTCTGGTGACTCTCCCCAGTTTAGATCTATCCTTCTTGAGGTCCAGATTTATATATCCATATGTACCTTGGACCTCAAAAGAGAGATTTCCAAAGTGGAATTCCTCTTCCCTAACTCCAAATCAGTACCATTCCTGATTTTGTGAAGTAGCATTACCTAGTCACACTAGACATCTGGAGTTCCTGTCAATTTTCCCTCTCTCTTACCCACATCCAACTAACCCTTTAGTCCTATTGATTTGCACTTCTCACAGTTTCTTGAATCTGGCCTCTCCTTTACCTTTTTGTGAATACTGCCTAAGGCAGTATCCTTCACATAGACACAACCCAGTTGTTTATCCTTCACATAGAAACCACCCAGTTTGTCTCCCTACCTCCAACCTAACTCTCTTTACTGTATCCTCCATGGTAGCCAAGGTTCCCACCTAACATCCAATATAGCACTATCACTCTCATTTGAAAGTTTCAACTAATTTCCAGTCATCCCTGGTACAACGTCCATGTTCCACGAAACTCTGGTTCAGTGGGAATTGTGAAATGACACAAATGGAATCAATTTTCAGCTGATTCATTGTCTGTATGACCATGAACAAGCTCCTCAACTTCTATCAATTCCTTTATTTGTAATGCAGAGATTACAGTATTACTGGTTAGTGTTTATATAAAGAGGATAGCCAAGCTACTTCACCAATAATAGACTCACCAATAACTCAACCTGAGGTGAGAATTCCAGATGGATAGGTAGATAGCTCTGCTCCATGACCTCTTTCAGGTTCCTATGTTCCTTCCATCTTCTTCCTCTTCCTTCTTTCTCTACCTGATCTTAAGTCCTTGCTGTCCACCTGAGTGAGCCTGCATTGCCCTTTGGTACCAGCCAATATGAAGAGGAAGTAAGAGCCTTACTCTATAAGGGAAACTCACAACGAAAACCTTAGACTCAGAAGTAGCACAGCTTACTTCTCACATTCTACAGGGGGAAGGTGATCACACAGCTTTGCCTAACTGAAAGAGATGCAATGTGCCTAGAAAGAAGTGAAGAATAGATTCTGGTGGGTAATCAGCGAGCTCTACCACATGATTATTGTCAGGATGTAACTGAATTCTACATGCTACCAGTACTTGTTTTTACCACCATGTATCACTTATGTTTATGACCAGAGGCCTACTGCATCATCCTGTTTTCATAGTACCTCTTCTGCTTGATTATTTACCCTCTAGAAATATTTACCTGCTTGAACTTGCACACTCTCAAGTAGCCCTTTCATGCTTTTTGTGAACACCACTGTCTCTGCCCAAAATCTTTCTCATTTAAACCTCCCAAATCTCCAATGTGGACATCATCTATTTCCAGAAGTTTTCTCTGAACTATTCCTCCCTCCTTGCTCCTGAAGCCATAATATCCTGTTTATATGAACACCTGTGGACTTTCCAGGTAGTATTGTCATCATTTATTGCTTTATCTGAACCCTCTCTTGCCCATGAGATCTTCTCAAGGGTAGGAATCATGTCTCCAGTGAGAGCCCATCTTTCATCATGTCACATGTTTTTTAGAATGCATTAATAAGTAAATGAACTAAATAATGAAAACTATGTGTCCAGAAATTTCTATCCTTCTATGCCACAACCTTGCATAGAAGTCAATGAATATGTGTTGAATAAATTAATGAATGATGTATATAGAAGCCAATTACTCTTTTTCCCTGACCTCTTCCTTAGTACCAAAGTAATAATAAAATAATAATAATAGGGACAGGGTGGGGTGGGTTAGGATGTAAAAATAAATAAATAAAGTAAAATAGCAATAATAATATAAAGTAATAATAACCCATCCTTGCCTGATTATCACAAAGTGTCATTGTTTGAAATCACTAATAACTATGTGGGTGTAGGTGATCCCTCCCGTGATAGTTCCTTAAGCCCAGAACTTAACATCTAGTTCAACTCAATTACTTCCTTGTTCTATCACTCTGAACAAGTTAGTTAGCCATTCCAAGACTCAGTTTCTCTATCTATAAAAATGAAGAAAGTTGTACCTACCATGTAGGGTTTTATGAGAATTCATGAGATGACAGATGTGTCCATTTATTTCATGTGCTTGCCAGTAATTTGAGGCAGAACTCTGATAGCAACTACCCATCACCATCTTAAGCTACAGATGACTAGCAAGGAAAGCATTTCCACAACAACCAGGAAGGGTGATATGACATGCTCAAGTCTCACGGCCATTAAAAATAGAGACAAACTGTTTCCTGGCATCTTAACATTATCACCAGTTAGCCTGCTTCTGCTGCGCTAGTTATCTTTTGTTGAATAACAAATAAGAAATGTAACCACTTAAAACAAGAAGCATGCATTATGTGAGTCAGGGAATCCAGGTGTTTAGCTCTGTGTCCGTGGCTCAATGTCTTGTAAAGTTGCAGTCAGGGTATTAGCCAGAAGTATGGTCTCACTTGATGGTTTTACGAGGAATAATCCTCTTCTAAGTGTTCGTATGTGGTTTCTGGTAGGACTCAATTCCTTGAGGACTCTTAGTCTGAGGCCTAAGTTCTACAGCGACTTTGGGTCAGAAGCCATGATCAGTTCCCTGCGATTTGGGTCTCTCCACAGCATGGCTCACAACCAGGAACCGGCTTTCCCCAAGGTAAGAAAATAAGAGTTTGAGAGAATAAACAAGACAGAAGTTACTGTCTTCTTGTAATCTAAACTCAAAAGTGACACCTCATTAGTCCTGCCACTTCCTATTGGCTAGAGGAAGTTTGAAACAGTGGCTGAGTCCACTGTCAAGGGGAGGGAACTACATAATTCCACAAATAGCAGGAAGCAGGTATCATTGGTAGCACTAGCAGAATCAGGGCTGCCTGCTTTCCACACCTCAGAGACACACTGACAAACAGACACACACGCACATACACACACACACACACACACACACACACACTCATGCATACCTGCCTGCCCAGGGCCAAATATAGCAAGGTTCAAGAGAAAAAAGTCCAGGTGAATCGACTTGTGGGGCTAAAGCAGATTCCCCTCCTCCCAGCCCCCAATGCTAGGTTGGCTTTGAAGGAGAGGGAACCATTAAGTGAGCATCTGAACTATCCCCAGCTGATCTCTGCATCCATTTACTGCATTCACAGGCCTCCCCACCCCCACTCCCAAAGGCAGAGATTTAGGGTGTCTGGGGCCTGGACACCATACCCACCGAAGAGAAATTTACTGCCTCTAGAGAACCAGGGCCTGACTTGGGGTTTTGAATGCATCTTTTTCCCCTTTGCCTCTGCTTTCTTAGGTTAATCATTGCTTGAATCGGTTGCCATGGTTTGGGCAAACCCATGGCGACTCTATAATGAAGCCTGAAAGACTCAGACCCCATTTATCATCCCCAGTGTTTGGGAGGCCCAAAGCTTCATTTCCCTCCCCCAGGGTCTGGGCACCACCCTTCTGCTTGGGGCCTCCCAGCCTCTTTTGAAGGAGAATGAACAGGTGGTGACTTAGGAGACCCAAATAGGTAGAATGCTCATCCCTCCCCCCACCTCATACACACACACACACACACACACATACATACATACATGCACACACACACACAAACTTGTATTTCCGACTCTACGAGCTTGGACACAGAAAAAACACATAGGCAACTGTCAGACTTTTCTTTCTGGTGAGTAAAAGGCAAAGAAAGATCTTTAGTTAGGAGGGGTTGGTGACTGTTCCAAGAAGTAGGGGCACTTGTGTCTTAGATTCAGGTGTTGTCACATCCTTATTCTCTAGGCATAGATTAAGTAGCGTTGTAATCCTGAGAAGAGTTGGAAACAGATGGACAAAGCTTATCAGGGCAACCACAGCATACAGAGCTTTAGCAATATGTCCCAGGCCACCCAGTGATTCTATTGACAAGGTAGAATCTAGAACCAGTAAAATTTATTATGGAAATTTTCAGAAGTAGCAGAGCATAATGAACACTCTTGTGTCCATCAGCCAGATTCAACAATTATTGACTAGAGTCGATTATATTTCACCCAACTCACTTCCCCCAGCCCTATCTCCATGGATTATTTAGAGGCAAATCTGGACAACATAAATCTAGACAACCACAAATCCCTCTCAGGAGATTATCTCTGCCTAGTATAACAGAGTTCAGCAATCAAAAGCACTGACTCTGAAGCAGAACATTCTTGAGTTCAAATCCAAGCTCTGGCCCTTTCCAGCTGTGTGACCTTCATTCAGTAACTGAATGTCTCTGATCTTCAGTCTCCTCGATTATAAAATACAAGTTGTCTTTCTCATTGGATAATTGTCAGGATTAAATGGAGTAATGCAAAGCAAGCAGCAGCTCCTATGCCCAGTGCAGGTAAGTGGGGATGGTTCACGTTCCCCTTCTTGTTACTGCCACACACTGTGGCACAGTCAGCCCTGGCCCAGGATGGCTTTGGCTTTTGTTGCTAAAGTTCCAGCATCCAGGTCTCTTGGTGTAACTTTCTGGTGTGGAGACAGGTGCTGCGTCACTGCTCTCTGACAGTGAACTTAGAACACAGACCTCAGCAGTGAACTTGGCTTTGGGAGCTGGAAATCCCAGAAATCGCTGCTCACCTCCCTGCTTGGTACTGTGACCTGAACCACTACTAGCAAGACCAGGCCCCCTTCACCAATTCAAATCTTTTTTTTAGAGACTAGTTCTCACTATGTTACCCAGGGTAGTCCTGAACCCATGGATCCCTATCCTTGGCCTCCCAGCTAACTGGGATTACAGGTGCATGCCACCACACCTGGCTATTTTTTTGAGACAAGGTCTTGCTATGTTGGCCAGGGTAGTCTCGGACCCATGGAATGAAGTGATTCCTAGCCTCCACCTTCCAAGTAGCTGAAATTACAGGTGCATGCTACCATGCCTGGCGACTTCTTCTCACATCTTGAGGCCTTCTTATGCTTCGTTGCTGTTCTCTTGGTGAGCAGGGGCTTATACACTGGAGCAAAGGTTTTGTGTGTGTGTGCATGTGTGCCCTTGCTTCTGTGTGTGTCTCAGCATGTTTCCTGTTGCTGCATGAAAACTAACATGTTGGCATGCATCTGTGTGCACAGCCTGCAAAGGGGAGCCCAAAAGGGAACTCGGACCCACCCTTGCAGTTCCTGATAGAGACCATGGGAAAATTGGTCAGAGGAAGGCACGAAGGCACAAGCACAGTCCAGAGACCTCGTGAAGGAGGGGAGGGAAACCCAAGCTCTCTCAAGGATGAAGGGAGAAGCAGGCAGAGAGCTGCACAGAACAGAGGACTTAAGGAGAGATGTAGTCTGTTGGGGCTCCTCATTTAGGTGAGTGCCAGACACTAACCAGTACAGGAAAGGTCATTCTGGGAAATCACCAATACCCCAGGATCAAAGATCTGAATGTGCCCCCTGGACTGCAAGGGAATTTCCAGCCCCACTCCCACCTCCCCCATTTTTAGAAATGACAACTAATTTTTATTGAGTGGGTACTATGTCCAAGCACAGTTTTAACATCTTCTATTAATTCATCTGAATTCAGATCCTTTTTGTTTTTACATCATTGTTTGTGTGTGTGTGTGTGTTTTATTACACACACACACACACACACACACACATATATATATATATATATATATATATATATATATATATATATATATATATATATATATATATATATATATATATATATATATATTTACATCATTGAATACCCCTAGGTTCTCCCACCACCTTGTCACTCGTGAACCATCATCTCAATCTCTGGTGTTCATCCCTCCCCTGACTTCAGCCAAGTTCAGATTCTTATTCCCAGTTTTTACAAATGATGGAATTGAGGCTAAGAACAATTCAGTCACACATCACAAGTGACCCAGTGCAGGATGGGACTGTTTTTGAACTCAGCTTCTCTTGATCAGGAGCTGGTGCTCTTTATCACTGCCACTTTGCACCACTGACATGCTCTCCTCCATGCTCCCTCCCCCTTTCTTTTGGTTTTGGTTTTACACATTTTTGACATGCACAAAGTAGAGAGGATAGAAAAATGTGTCTTCATGCACTGGTACTCAGCTTCCACTACCGTCAGTTCATGGCCAACCTTGTTTCATCTATTTGACGAGACCCCATCCATCCCCATCCTGCACATAGTTTGTGTATGTGTGTGTGTGTGTGTAGTATTTTGTTTTATTTTATTTTATTTTATTTTTGAGTCTAGGTCTCGCTTTGTTGCCTGGGGGAACCACAGGCTCACGTTGCCTGGGGTACCACGAACTCAAGCTATCCTGAGCCTCAGCCTCCCAGGCTTACAGGCATGCGCCACCATGCTCAACTATATTTTTGAGGCTAGGTCTCACTATGTTACCCCTGGCGGGTCTCGGACCCCGGGCAGGTCTCAAGCCCGCGGACTCAAACGATTCCTAGCCTCGGCTTCGTGCTTTGTAGGCTGTGATTAAAGGCACATGCCACCATGCCATCCCCGTGTGGAGTATTTTAAAGCACATTCCAGAGATGCTTCAAAAACCATCAAACCATTTTATACTAAATAAAATTAACATAATTCTAGTCATATTGAAAGGCTTCTGATTTTCACAACAATGTACAAATGAACAAAGAACCTTTCATCATGAATTCTCTCTCCCAGCTCGCACAGGTAGAGTGGGAGGCCTGCTGGAGGCCAGACCAAGACCAAGACCAAGACCAGGCCAGTCATGCCTCCATGGCTGCCTTCAAGTGGGCCCCCTCCCCACCAGCCCCACCTCAAGGGTGGTGACAAATCACCCAGGCTGCCCAGGACTTTGCCAGTTTGGGCACTTCAGGCTCCGCATCCCAGGCAACCCAGATGGTTGGTCACCCTACAAGGAACAGGAAACCGGGTGCCCACCCAACCCTCATTTCCCTTCCTAGTCCCTGTGTGGTGTCCCCCACCCAGAGGAGGGGAATCCTCTGTTGAATTTCAAGGGCCCTTGAAATCGCAAATAATCCACCAAAAGCTTTGAGGGGCCCAGGCAAGCCTGGCTCCACCAAGGAGAGGGCCTGACACCCCTCAGAGCTGCCAGCAGAGAATCAGGATCTTTTCACACCCGGGGGCCGGATTCAACAGTCCCCTCCCTCTGTCTCCCCCCACCTCCAGATCTAATGACAATCCAAAGAGTTCCTGATAGGATTTTAAAAGATGCTCTTCATTCACTGTCCACCAAGCATGAAAATTCAGCTCGTCTGTCTCCATTCTTCACCCTAAAGGCCTGGCTGGCCTCAGGCCTGCAGCCTCAAACTTGTCACTCACTTTTCACTTCCTTTTGTTGGATTCCCCTTTATTTCATTCTTCTGTCTCCCTGTGCACCCTCCTCTCCCCCTCCTTACTCTATCCCTGTCCTTCCCCTGTACCCTCCCCCAACACTCCCCAGTTCCTCTGTCCACACACACAAAAAGCAACAGACCAGTCTGGGAATTTCTTTACAGTCACTGTGCTCCCCACCCCCACCCAACCTCTTCTCAATCATTGCTTTTAAAAAGTGGGAGCCAAAAGCCAGCAGCAGTTAAAAAGCACTCAGGATCCAAGAACAAAACTGCCTCATGCCCTGGTTAGATGACCTCAGAGACCCCCCCAAGCCTCCTCCTTTGACTTTGCAGCTGCACAAACTGAATCCCAGAGAGGGAAAGGGACTCGCCCAAGGTCACACAAGAGTTCCTGGCCAACCAGAGTCCAGCGTCATGTCTCTCCACGTCTCCTAGACTCCTCCCTGAATGTATTCCCTTTTTATGATCCTTGACTGTCTGTGGCAAGGGTCATAGCTGGAGGGCAGGGCACATGCCCAGCTCACCAGTGTCTCTTGTGTGCTGGTCAGCATTCAGTGGTAGTAGTGGTTGTGTTTTCAATGAAATTGGACAAAAGAAATGTAGGAGCCACACTGCTCTCTACACTTTGGGCCTCATAACAGCCACTTTCTGGGTTGCGGCTTCATTGCTAGAGACCCTGGACTCAGGGAAGAGGGGAGGGGAGGTAAGAAAGGGGTGAGTGTATGTCAAAGTCAGATCCCCAACAGTCATTCCCCGCCCCCATAGGCCGGGTAGGAAGAAGAGAGGTGTTCCTGCCCTTGGCAATAGGAGAGCAAAAAAACAGCAATGCTCAGCCCCTCAGGTAGGGGAGAAAGGTGGCAAGGGGCATCTTATCGAGCAGCAACATGAAACAGGAAGCCAAAGGAGAGAAACATGTGGCGTAAGAGAAGCAGGAGGACTGGCTCCATAGTCCATGGTGAACATCACCTGTAGGCCATGGAGTGTGATGGGAAAGGAGAAACAACTGCTGGGGCTGCAGCAGGTGTGCCTTGGAAGGAGAGGTTGGTTAGATGCAGAAGCACATCAAGTTCCACATTACCTTACACTGCCCAGCGCTGACCAGATGCACCACTTCCGTGGCTGCCCCCTGGCCACCCACCTGCCCAAGCCAGTAAGCCGGCATCGCCTCACGACTCAGAACCCACCTTGGCCTCTTCTCCCACCTCTCCTTCTGTTCTCTCCTGCACTGTTGCCCCAGTCACACAGGGCCTTACCCTGCTCTTATTTGCCCCTCTGGTCCAGCCCATATGCCATAGCCAAAGTTTTATACTGCAGCTCAGGTCCCTACTGCACACAGAACTTTCCAGGGAGATGAGAAAAGATGATCAGAAATTGCATAAGAGCATGTCAACATAGTTATTTATAACAACATATTTTGTACGGCTAAAAAACTGGATACAAAGGAAGTGTTCAATCCTGGAAGACAGACTAGAATATTATATATATTTGAACGATTGGCTCCTACAACCCATGAAAATAGTTGTCGTCAAAGAGCACATGATAACATGGGGAAATGTCCAGAATATGTTCCAAGCAGGCAATTTTCAATCGTTATTGAAAAAAACAATTTTAAGAAGGCAGACAAGCCAACTTGCAAACTACACCACTACAAAATATCTAGAAATTCTCTAAGATGAAAAACTGTGCATACAAAAGATGTATGCATGTTTGTGTCTAGGTGAAATTGCAAAGACATCCATGAACTTATTGACAAAACAATATGAATATAGGGTTTTCTTTCTCTTCTAAATCTTGCTAGCTTTTTTTTTTCCTGAGCTTGCATTGACTTCTTTTTTTTTTTTTTAGCTCTTTTTAGGAATACACTTTTTAATACATTCATTACATAATATATAGCATATTTAAAGGTTGATAATTCTAAAATTAATTAAATATATAAATTACATAATTTAATACATTCCATATTCCAAGTGTTCCAGGTGCTGTGCATAGCTGTTCATTCTTTCCCTAAGAATCCACAATAAATTTGCTCAAGTTAATAGAGATGATTTTGAATCTAATGACTGTAGTCTGATGTATTTTTAAAAATTTATTTTATTTAAATTGGTTGCATGTATATGTATTGAGTTATGCTTGTATTAGTTTCTAATCAGAGAAAATGTTATCCTTGAAATGCTGTAATTAATGAGTACAATGGCCATCTTGATTTTTACAATTGCCTTTGGTGGGGTGAGTTCTTTGAACAAGTAACATTAGCGCATAAAGCATGGATCAAAGGGTCCAGAACCAATGAGCAAGAAGCTGAGGGGTATTTGAACACCTGCTTCTCAGCACAAGGATCTTCTCCCTTCCTGTTCCCGCTTTCCAAGCTACCTGGGGATTGAAGAAGGAACAAAATCAGTTCAGCACACTGGGGTTGCCTTACTTCCTCCCAGGTCTCAACGGTGTGGCACTCTAGGGGAATTCAAGGTATATTTGAGCCTCAAGTATCTAGTGTGCTAAAGAAATGGGTTTTTCTGAAAACAACAGCAAAAACCATTTACCAAAACCACACATATATGGGCAGCTAATATTGAACAAAGGAGCAAAAAACATTCACTGGAATAAGGACAGCCTCTTCAATTAAATGGTGCTAGGAAAACTAGACCAAGGCACGCAAAAAAAATGGACCAGGACAATTCCCTCACATCTTGTACAAAAACCAACTCAAAATGGATAAAAAACTTGGATGTAAAACCTGAAACCATAAAATACATAAAGGAAAACTTGAGCAGAACTCACCTTGAATTATACGTCAGAAATTCATTTCTGGACACATCCACAGATAGCAAAAAAAAATGAAAGAAAACAAACAGCTGGGACTACATCATACTAAAAAGCTTCTCTATAGCGGAAGAGACAATATACAAAACATAAAGAAACCCAACTGACTAAGAGAAAATTTTTGCTCTTCATACAAGGATAAGGATCTGATAACAAAGAGTCACAAAGAACTCACACAACTTAACAAAAACAAAAAAAGGCCCAGTTACAAAATGGGGAGAAGAACTAAAAAGACTCTTCTTCAAAGAGGAAATACAGATGGCCAATAGGCATATGAAAGGATGCTCTACATTATTAGAGCATCTAATTATTATGTAGAGCATCTAATAATCAGGGAAATGCAAATCAAAACCACACTGAGATACCACTTTACACCAGTAAGAGTGGCCCATATTTTTAAAAAAAGGGGGGGGCAACAAGTGCTGGCATGGATGTGGAGAAAAAGGAACACTTACACTACTGGTGGGAGTGCAAACTGTTCCAGCCACTATGGAAGGCTGTGTGGAGGACCCTCAAAAAACTGAAAGTGGAACTACCATTCGACCCAGCAATCCCACTACTGGGAATCTACCCAATGGATACAAAAACGCTAATCCACAAGGACACCTGTATGCACATATTTATTGCAGCACTATTTACAATTGCCAAGATATGGAAACAACCCAAATGCCCCCAAAACTGATGAATGGCTAAAAAAGATGTGGTATATTTATGTATTTTTTGCCTGTGGAACTGCAGGCTCACGTTACCCGGGGTACCACAGACTCAAGCAATCCCCAGCCTCAGCTTCCCAGGTAGCTGGGATTACGGGTGCATGCCACCACACCCAGCTATTTTTTTGGAACTAGGTCTCGCTACGGGTCCCAGGCGGGACTCGAACCGCGATCCCTAGCCCCAGCCGCTTCATAGGCTGAAGCTTACAGGCATGCACCACCATCCCGGCAGATGTGGTATATTTACACAATGGAAAATTATGCATCAATCAAAGACAACCTTATGTCATTTGTGCAACATAGATGGAGCTAGAAGGAATCATCTTAGTGGAAATAAGCCAGAAAGAAAAAGAGAAATATGGAATGGTCTCACTAGTATGAGGGATTTAGGAAAAACAGACAAACAAATGGACAAGAAAAATATAAAACTGCCAAAAATACAGAACTGTAACATAGAGTGAGAGAGGTGGGAGGAGGAAGAGAACAGGGGAGGGGGAGGGCACAAAAGACTGAGATTGTTCACAGATGATAAGGGGATGGGAGAACCTCAGGGTAAACAATAATGTGTTTTATATATATAAATATTTAATTAAAGTATATAAATATTTATTAAATTAAAAATATTCATTAATTAAATATATATTTATTAAATTAAATATATATATATATACAATCAATAAAAACAAAGTTTGCCCAAAAAAATTTACCAGAAGTGCACTTTAATTTTTCAAACATTAAGGTGGTGCTTAAAAAAAACTTGTATCTATTTTAATAAATAATGAAAACTATCTCTGTAGTGGATGGAATAGTAGCTTCCTCCCCTTCTTTGCTCCCTCCCAAAAATCCACCAGGAGCTTACACATGTGACCTTGTTTGAAAGAAGGGTCTTTGCTGTGGAATAAATTCTGGATTTGAAGATGAGACATCCTGGAATAGGTGAGCCCTGAATCCAGTGTCAAGTCCTTTTAGAAGAGGAAATAAAGAAATAGGTCCTAAAGCACCAGGAGATGAGGGTCATATGACATCAGAGGCAGAGACTGGAGGGATGAAACTCCAAACCAAGGCAGCTGGAAGGGATCCTCCTGCAGGCCTCTGGGGGCACAGGATCCTGACAACACCTGATTTCAAACTTCACATCTTTCTGTACCTTCTTACACAGAGCGCAGGTCATAGGTCAAAGGTATGGAAATAGCACAAGTTCAGGATGCCAGCTGCCCATACCCACTTGGGTTGATGAGCCACCACCAGTGCCAGGTGAGGATTAGTTCCTAGCACTACCAGAGCCCCCAACCTGTGCTCTTCCCTCGTCATCTGGTCCAGTCTGCTGCGGGGACCAACCTCCTCCCTGCTGTCCTCAACTTGCCTAACCCACATTGCCAAGCTGTGCCTAGCTGACTGCTCACTGCCCAGCCCACTGTTACTGTCATCAGTGCCCTGCAGAACCACTTTTCCCGGGTCAGTGGGACTGCATGCAACAGAAGAATGGAAGGAATTGAAGTGAGGAGCATGGCCTTGTCTTTGAATGGAGTGTGTGAGCTTTGCATCTTGGACTTAGTGCCATCATGTGAAGTTGGAGGATGGGAAGGGAGCCTTATGTAGTGGGTAGGGGGCAAAGACCTCGCAGAACTACCTACGGAGCTGCCTGAGGTATAGATATCAAGATGGATGTAAACTTGCTGCTATGGGCCCAGCACCAGGCTTAGGGTTGTCAGAGGAGAGGGTTTCTGGAATGACCTAAATTGGCTCAGGCCAGCCTGAGAGAATTCCAGAAAGTCCCTGAAGGAAGTGGAGTTTTAAAGGGGGGGATGAGCCTCAGGACAAAGAGGCCTGATAGTAAAATAAACATGGAATTTAAGTCCACAGACCTGGTTCAAGTCCCAGCCAGGTCACCATTAACATTAACCATTGGTTATCTTTCCAGCAGTGTCCCGCTCTGTCACACTGCTCTTGCTTCACTCAATGCATCGCAAACACCTTTTAATCTCAATGAAATCCAGATCTACCTTGTCATTTGAATTGTTACATTACTTCCATTTTCTCATCTATAAAATTTCAGTGTCTGATTGGCTAATTTCTTGGACTTTAGGGCAGCTTTAAAGGAGAAAACTTGTGCTTCTGCCAGTGTGATTGGGAGAAGGGTCTGTGTGGCTCGTGGTCATTTGCAATAGGCTTCATTTAGCCCTCCTGCCTAGGGGACTCAGCTTGGACCTTGGAGGTGGGGTGATGGTGGCAGGACAGAGCAGCCTTCCCGCGGCTCCTCATTCATCAGGCTGACAATCCCTGCCCCCAACTGAGGGCTGCAACCCAGCTGCTGAGCAACGGCAGGTATAGAGCAGGAGTCCCTCCCTGAGCCCTTGGCACCCTCCTCTTAGGTCAACAGACAGAGTGGGCTCTGTCGGCAGGGTTGGGACCAGAAAGATTAATGGAGCAGGTGCAGGCTGGGGTGGGACGATCACCTGGCCCCACAAGGTCCCTCCTGGAGTTTGAGTGCTTGACCCAGGCCAAGAACCAGACCTGATGTCATTCTGCCTGGCTCAGGCTTGACTGGTGGTGAACTGGAGCCAGCTACTACCTTCAGCTGCCCACCTCTTTCCAGTCTCACCTGGCCTCACTCAGACTATAAAAGGGGCCCCAAAGAGGCCCCTGGAGCATAACCTGTGTTACTCAGCTTTGAAATAATTATTCTTCTTGTTTCTTCAATCTCTCAGTAGTTCACCGAAGACAAGAATAGATTAGCAAAATACTTAGTCACCTGTTAATCTCACCACCCAGAACTGACCACATTTAATATCTTATTTATCTATCCATCTATTCTCTCTATCTACATATCTACAAACATACACACACACACACATACATATATACATATATGAACACACACAGAGAAATCACTCTAGGTATTTTTGTCTTACAATCTTTTTTCACTTAATATATGATGAACATTTTTGGCCCAAAGAAATAAATCTACTTTATCATTTATTCTGCATATTCTGAGTATGCTGCATATTCTGAGTATTCAGCTACAGTAACATAATGTAGTCAACTAAAAATCTCCTTTTGGATTTCTGAGTTATGTCTAATTTTTGCCCTGTGTGTGAGTGTCTGAGATTTTTATACATTCACCTATTTCTTTAGGATAATGTCCTAGAATCAGAACTTTTAGGTCATAGGGTATATACTTTTTAAAGCTTTTGATGCCTATTACTACAGGGTTATTCCTGGGTTTATTAGAATCTGTGTGTTGTCCATCTTGCACTGGGGTAGAGGGAAATGGACTGAGGCACGAATTGGAGCCAATTCAATATGGAGCTCACCATCCAGAAGTTTGATTTCCAGGCTTCCTCCCAGGGACAGAAATTGCTGAATGGGTAAGTAAGAGACACCATGAACTTGGAGGATCAGTAGTAGGAGTGGCAGAGAACTCAGAGTTGAGAAGTAGAAAATGCCTGGGGAAGGTGAAATCAGAGAAGACTTTCCAAAGGGGAAGAAATTTCTGCTTGCCTTGAAAAATGAGTAAGATATAGCTTTTCAGCATGAGTGTTCCAGGTACAAGGCTAGGGAAGGAGAGCTCTATTTTCTGGAAGATGGAAGCAGTCAGAGCCCATCCTTAACCATGGCAACCATGTCCCGCATTAGCTGTGTCTTCAAGAAGGTCAAATCTTGTCCCATGGCAAAACTGAACCCCCAGACCTCTCTTTGAGTTCTTGGCCAGCCCACTGTTCGCTCAGTATTCCCATCAGCAAGTGGGGACAATAACTATAGCACTCTCACACAATTATAGTGAGGACTGCAGAAGATGCATGGGGTGAGATTGTGTAAACTGTAGTCTAAGGGGTTCTACATTAAACAGAAACTACTCTCCAGTTTTCTCTCCCTAAGGTCGAAAGGTATCGTATTTCTCTGCTCTCATTTCTAGACTGTTTTGTCTGCCTGTGGGAACTGAGATCCAGCAGCAGAGTGGAAAATTCCCAAGATCAGCAACCTGAAGCCCCATAGGAGAGAAAGAAAATGGGCTAAACCTGAGCACTCAATCCATGCTGCTATTCTATGCCCTGCATCCTCGTGACATCCTTGAGAGGCAAAAGCTGTTTTTTTTGCCCCATTTGACAGGTGGGACTCAGAGCACTCCATAATTTATCTTGGTGGACACGGCTGATGGATAGCCAGAACTATTGCCCTTGAGACCTCCCTGGACCAGGTTGTCATCAGAGCTGAGGCTGCTTCTCAGCAGTATCTGGATTGGGAGCTCTTCGGAACAACCAGGATCCCCAGGGCTAAAGGGGTATGGGACCTGAGGCTGTGTGGATGGGAGGCAGGGACTCCCGCAGGCTCCCCCACCCTTGACATGACTAGGGGCCTCCTCTGCATGGGGTAGCCAGCTGGTGACCTGACCTTGTGCCTCTGACAATGATTTACCACATTCGTGGGGGCTTGAGTGGAAATTTGTAAAGCTGCCAGTAGGAGAGGAACTTTAACTTCTGCCTCTCTGCTCAGTTACTGCTTGGGGGTGGGCGGAAGAGGACCCAGAGAGAACTGGGGGCCTTCTGATTTTGCTTGCAACTCCTGCATTGGGATCTATCATGGGAAACCAGAGATCCACTGAATCCATGAAATTCAGTATCTTCCCCCACACTCAGTCCAGATTCCCTTATTACAACCTTAGGTAGCTCCGAAATACTGTCACTCTTTTCTTCTGTCCCATCTGGGTAGAGCCCTCTGCCACAGAGTATTGCAGAAATCACACTGACCTGGAAATCTGGAGGAATGGATTCTTGTCACAGCTTCCCTGCTTCTGTGCAGAGGCCTCAGGTTGTGGGGGTAAATAGGCACATGCATGGATGGTAGTGGCCAGGCAGGGTCTGTGGACACTGAAGGGGCTGGCTACTGCTTTTTATTTCTATGCTGCAATAAAGACAGATCTTTTTCAAGAAACATAGAAATTCAGGTGTGTATGTAAAATTTCCTCAAGTTTAGCAACTAATGGGGGGTTGGGGCCAGGGGTGAAAATCAAACACAGTATAAGCTGAACTAAATAAATCTCAACATAGCCTTAGGCTTGAGCCTCTGACCTAGACATAGAAACCAGAAAGGCCTGAAGAGTCAATGTTAGGTATTGTCTAGCATTACCCTTTTGTTTCAAGTGGGAAACTGAGGCCAGACTGGAAAAAAGGTATAACTTGATTAAAGCCACTTAGGGAACAAATGAATCTACCATATGACCAAGCAATTTTACTTTAGGGACCTAGCCAAGGACACAAAAACACTAATTCAACAGGAAACCTGCACTCCTATGTTTAATGCAGCGCTATTTATAATAGCTAAGAGATGGAAACAACCTAAATGCTCTCAAACAGATGAGTGCATAAGAAGATGTAATATATATGCACAATGGAATACTATTCAACAATCAAAAAGATAAACTCATGCCATTTGTGGCAACATGAATGGAGCCAGGAGGGATAATGCTAAGCAAAATAAATCAGAAGGAGAAGGATACATCCCAAATGGTTTCACTTAAATGTGGAATTGAGAGAAACTAAACAAAGGGTCAGGTAAAAAGACAAACCTTGAAAGCTGACCATAGATCTGAGGTTTCCACAGGAAAGGGGGAAGAAGAAGGGTCAAAACAGAGAGAGGAAAGCACAAAGGACTGTCGTGATGGGAGTATGGTGGTGAGAAAACCACAAGAATTATATCTGAGGGGAGAAATCAAATATTATCTGCTTACAACTCAAGATGGAAAATTTCATGGTGAGAAGTAAGTTTGGAGGAAACATAAGTTTATGATGTTCTTCTGTACTTTGAGTTGAGGCATTCAATGGCTCTGAGTTTTAAGTCATCAGATGTGCCAGGGATGGAAATCAATTTTAGAGACATCAAGAAAGAGATCATATCAAAGCAATGATACTGTATAGATGGCAATGGCTATACGTTAGAAGGCTAGCAATTGACCTCTAGGCATATATGATAGGTGGAATCAATACTGACGAATTATAATACTCCGGAGGACACCTGCTTTCTAGAGACTATGTGAAACACACACATACAAACACACATTCAGGCACATGCACACAAGCACACTGACTGCAAAGGGGGTCTGTGGGGCCCACAGGTAGGTGCACATGGAATGCACAGCAAGGCCAGAGGAAGGGGTGAGGGAGAGGAGGTGTCCTAGTAACCAAGCGAGACTGGGTATAAAGAAAATAAGGCCAAGGGCCATAGGAATCTCCTGTGGGAACTGGACATGGGTAGAGGACAAGGAAAGACAGGGAACCCTACCACTGACTAGCTGGTACTCCTAAACCAGTTGCCCAACCTCACTCATCTCCTGGAAAGTAAAAGGAACATGCTCCTCTGACTACTGTGCTGAGGAAAGCCTGCCTTCTGCTTGAACAATGTGACCTAAAAG
The DNA here is from genome assembly GCA_004024945.1 of Uropsilus gracilis. Lineage (NCBI taxonomy): Eukaryota > Metazoa > Chordata > Mammalia > Eulipotyphla > Talpidae > Uropsilus > Uropsilus gracilis. The sequence continues at coordinate 63,077 of PVHY01004298.1, forward strand.
GAGGAGGCTCCATGTTCCCTCTCCTTCCTCCTGAAGGTGATGCTAAGGATGGAGAGGAAGCTGGAAAGCTCTGAAAGGAGAAGACTTGGAGAAGGCTAATGCCAGTCAGCCAGAATATAGAGAGCCAGGTGCAGAGTTGCAAGAAAGGACGAGCAAGAGAGATTGACACAGTCAAAGACTGAGGGCTATTAAAACCATGGCTGGTAGCAACTTTAAGGTAAATCACTAGGCCTTTTATAGGGTCTAAATGGGGGGGGGAGAAGGTGGCCAAGAGAATGTTTTACAACTAATAACTAAGGAAGACTAATGGCTAGGGTACAATAAAATTTGGGTAAAACATTAGTTCCTGTGAGATAATAGCTGGCAGGGGATTTACCCATACATTTGTTGGTAACTCCTAATAAGGAATGTTCCTTAAGGTAAACATTGGAGGAATGGAGAAGCTGCTCTTTGCTCTCCTGAAGTCCATCATGTCAGTCTTGTCTTCAGTGTTCTGAAGCCAGATAAGATAGTGAAATGAAGTTTTCCTCATTTCACAGCTTGAGTCCAGTCCAGTCTCAGCTGGCAGCCTCTGACAGAAGTTGTGCTGGCTTCTTGGCCTTGGACAGGCATGGGGGACTTGGGACATATGGAGAAGACACTTGAAACAGACGTGGGTGAGAGACCCTTGGGGAAGCTGATAACGGCAGACTTTACCTTGACTTGTGATTTCATTTTGCTCTTTTTCCTTCTGGACTTACCTGGCCCATTTTGCCCTTTCGTTGGGCTTAGACTTGTGAGCTTCTGGACTTCAGTGATCCTGCTTTGGCCCAATCCTGTTTGGCTTGCATTTACCGAGGAGGGATGGTTAACTTTGAGTGTTTTATTGAAAATTATTTTAACTATATTCTTTCTCTTCACTCTAATTGTATTAAAATTCTTTTCTATCAAAGATCTTATGAACTAAGAAGCTGTTTTGTCTTTTTGTGACAGATAGCAGAACCCACGTAGAGCAGGCAGGTTTGGGGGTTCTGAGGTAACTTTCATTCTGCCCAGTAATACTGTCACATTTTCTAAGCTTCCTTAACTGCTTCAATTAAACAGATAACCCCTATCTAGGACTCCCTCTCTACTTCCTCCCCAAGCATCTGACAGGAGACCACCTAGAAGACTGAATGCGTCTCACTTTCCTAATCTCCTCCCCATCACCATTCTGAGGGCAGAGCTGGTTTAGAGGTAGCAGGGATTAAGGGAAACCCAAAACCCTGAATGTCCCCTGAATTGTCCAGGGATGAAGGGTAGAGCTTAATCTAAGCCCCCCAGCAGGTACTGGCCCTACCCATCTTTCCCATTTGGCCTGAATTTCCTGAGTATTGGTTGGTAGAAGGTGGGAGCTAATGTTGTCTTACCCTTGGGGCCTAAAATCTCTGGGCCCAAAGACACCCCCTCCAAAGCCTCCACAGCATGGCAATGCCCCTAGTTGGACAGGACATTTGCAGGGGCATTTCTAAAATTCAGAATTCTCCCAAGCCCTAGACCCCTCAGCCTCTGGAGTCTCCTATTCAGGCCTTCTGGGCTGGAGAATTCCATTAGCTGGGATTGGGGGTGGGAGGAAGCAGGGCACCAGGAGGGAGCACAAAGGAGCCTGCTGTGTGGCCTTGGAGCTGGCTGGCTTTTGTAGCTGATTTGCTCTGGATGAGCTGGAGGAAGCAAATGCTAATTTTCTCCTAAAAGGAGTCTGCTTTCCTTCCTCCCTAAATCTGAAGAGCAGGAAAAGGAAGAGACTGGACTTTCTTATTGCCCAGGGACCACCATCATCTTATACTTTTCAGAGCCCCTCACTCTTCCTGAAACTCCTGTATCCGTCCAACAAAACTCAGAAGGCACATATGTCCAATAATGCAGTGGAATCCCAACTTTGCCCCAATTTCCCACCATGCAGTTAGACTAAGTTGAAGGACTGTGGAGTTGAAACTACCACTCCCAACCCGCATCCCACTCCATCTTCCAAGGCCAAGGCTTGCTTAGTGAAGCCCTGTGAATGGTTGAGAGAAAAAGGTGTTGCTTTCAAGTCCTCTTCTAAAATAGGTCAATGAGAATTCTGGGTTCTCTGCAAACCCTTCCTAACAGTCCCCTCTTAATACTCACACTCCTCAAACTTTCAGCTTCAAAACCCTTGGGCACCCCAATACCTACCAGAAAATTCATGACCCTGTGCTATTATTTCTTTTTAGAATTAGTCTCAACTTCTTCTACTTACAGGTAAGATGTAAATTTTCTTCTTAAATATTAAGCTTAGTATTTAAAATACATCTTTAAATATTAAAGCATAAATACATTAGAAGAAAATGGATTCAAACATTTGGTGGAAACAATAAAGGCAAAAGGTATGCAGGACACCTGATGATGCCCATGTAGGACACACTGGTCTGATGGACAAAATGGGGTTTGGAGAGTCTGGTTCTTGTGCAGAGGGACCTGGGGCCTCTGCTGCACCACATACATGGCAAAGACAGAGGCCTAGATGCCCACAGCCTCTGGGGCTGAAAACTTATCTGGTAGACCCTCTGGCAAACTGGAATGAACAGAAAGTGCCCAGTTCCATCTCTACACACACACATACACACACACACACACACACATACACACACACCCTTCCTTTCCTTCTCCCCCTTCACCGCCTTCCCCCCCTTCTCTCTCTTGCAGTCTCTTTGTAAGATAATTGGATTTCTCCCCTTGTTAGTTTGCAATGAAAATGTCATCTATTCTGGGTCACCATTAAAGAGGGCCTCCCATTCATTGAGCCCCACAAGCTGTGAAGCTATTCAGACCTCCTAGAAAAGCAGTGTGGGGCTTCCTGACAAAGCCCTGCTTCTTCTCCACCTTGACCAGTGTGCCTAGCCTGGAGAGTCCAGGTCTGGGGCTGTGGAGCCAGATTCTGAGGCCTCAGCTTGTAACCACTCACCCCCATAGGTAGACATGGAAAGAAGTTAACTTCAAAGCATTCCTGGCCCCCAAGTGTGGGTCCACAGAGGAAGGCTGGAGAGAAGGAATTAGGTTCCCCCTTTGGGGAAAGTTCCAGAAGTTCTATGACTTCAGGGCATTTGTAATACAGACTGAAACTGCAAAAGGGTCAAGTGCTGGGGCCAAGGGACGGAACCCTGACTTTCTTTAGGAGGTGGCCATTCAAACCAGAAGCTTTCTTGAAACTCCACAGACTCACTTAAAATAAGGACACACACAAGATCCTCACTCCCCAGGCTCCTAGTTAGGAAGATGGGGAGACATGGCTCACAGTGTATTCAGACTTTTGCCAGACTCTTCCCCCACAATCTTATGAGCAAAGTGGAAAAAGAATGGAACTGAGATGGAAAAGCAGTTATATGAATTTGAAACCTTGAAAGACTCCCCCAAAGGGACTGAGACAAACCCTTACCCTGCCCTCATTCAAATATGGAAAGGGAGGTCCACACTGATTGAGTACGTGCCAAAATTGCACTAGTGACAAGTGGTCAATGAGAGTTTCAGACCACACCTGTCTCACCCCAAACGCTGTATATCTCCATTGCTATGCTTTCTACTTGAAAAGAAAAAAATGCAAGTTTGGACGGTATTATCATTCGACCAAAACTCAGGATCACTCTACACCTATTTGCTCCAGTCACAGCCCAAGCCCTGGAGAACAAGGATGCAGATCTATGTCTGCAGAACTGAGGGCCCTAGGAAACTAACTCCTGCTCCATCTAGGCATGCTGAGGGCACACTGGACAACTGGACTCCATTCCCCCATAACCTTAAAGACAGAACAGGAAAGTACTGACAGAGGGTTGGAAACTCAAAACAAGGAAGAACTTTCCGAGAAAGGATGGAGAGTGCTAATTAGTGGGAAGGAGGGGCTGTCAGTGAAGACTGGACTACAGCTGTCTGGGATTCAAAACCACTTTACTCTAAAGTACCACTTGGCGCTCTGGTTCAGCTCATCCCACCTCTAGGTTCTCTTATTACAGAGGCATCTCCATGAGAAGGGAAGGGACATTGCAGAGTGTTGGATGGACATTGTTTTCCCCACGCCCCACATGCAGATTCCCTGGATGACAAATCCCAGGATGTCCTGAACTGAACTTTCTGAGCAGGGGACTGCTGGGAGCTAGGGGTGGATCTGAGCAGATTAGAGAGCACACAAGGCTGGTCAGCACCCCTCCTGCTTCTGTAGCCCAACTTGCTTGCTGGTCCTGCTGGGAAGGAAGAATGGAAGAGAAATGAGCAGGAGAGATGTGCAGGGCCTTAGAAGAGACACATGAGTTAGAGTTGTAGGAAAGTTGTGCTCGGCAGAGACAATGGTAGCAGTTACTGTGTGTGGTGTCTCCTTCTGTCCCAGCTCTCTGGGACCCGCTTAAACACTTTTTGTGGCTTCCCATGAGAAGGTACCTTAGATTTCTGGCAAGCTTTCAGGCCTCAATAACCCCACTTTGGGTCAATCCTATTTAGCTGGGTATTTGCCCACCAGAATATGGGTAGTTGGTAGGGGGGGCAGTTATTGGAAAATCATACTAAGAAGATCCTTTCTTCCTGTGTCTTGTCATGCATACTAGTTCTATTAAAAGTCTTTCACACTAAGTCTGTTTCCTTTGCTCTGTGGATGGTTGGCTGGACCCCTTTTAGATCATGTACTCTTTACAGTTTGGGGTACCTGGCTCACATACCAATACTCTCTTGGTCACATGCCAACACTCTTACCGTGACCAGAGTTTTGTCATTTTGGCCTCTCCCTTGATTTCCCTACTGGTCCTTCTACCCCCAAAGCTTGGACGTGCTCCACCACTATGAGCATCTCCAGTGAGGAGTCTGGGGCCAAGGGAGAGAATTACTTCTTTCCACACACCATGTGCGCCCACCATCACCTCTCTTCCATCTTTGTATGAAATCTTGTCTTCCTGTGAAGCATGGAGTCACGCTGGAGCATTCTGATACCCCATATTTACGAGGGAGCTGAGTCACCCTGCCTCCCCCTTCAAGGTCTGTCCTCTTTCTCAGGAACTTCAGGAGCACTCTTTGGAGAACTAACCTAGAACCTCTGTCCCTCAGGCCCAGGAGAATCACCATCATGTCACTTCGGCCATCTACACTGTGGAGCTTGGTGTCACTCAGAGCTCTCTCACTCTCTCCCCTTCCTTCCCTTTCTCTGAAGTTGCAGACTCCATCGTCTTCCTCACCACCTGTGGCCTTCCTGTGCTCCCTCTTAGATTGAGCCCACATCCCGGTTCACCTTCGTACCTTCTCCAAAACACTCTGTCACTCTGCTTTCCCTGCAGAGCTCCAAACCCAACATCCACCACTTGAGCGTCTCTAACCCCAGCGCTAGACCCCTGCCCTCCACCCATTGGGGAAAGCCCTGTCTCAAGCCAGCCCTGCCCTCCCTTTCCTAATGCTATAGGGTCAGAGGCCGATGGAGCAAGGTGCCCCTCCTATGGGCTTACAGACTGCAGCCCAGCCACTTGGCAAGCCTTTCATTGTCTCAGGCAACCCCATTTCCCACTGTTCTTTTTTTAAATTAATTTATTTATTTATTTTGAGACTAGGTCTCGCTATATTGCCCCGGGTAATCCCAATCTGGGATCAGATCTGAGTAGTCCAGATCCTGGGTCAGATCTGGGATCCTGCGGACTCAGGCGATTCCCATCCTCAGCCTCCCAGAAGCTGGGATTACAGGTGCACGCCACCACACCCAGCTATTTTTTTTGAGACTAGGTCTCACTATGTTGCCTGGGGCAGGTCTCGCACCTGTGAACTCAAACGATGCTTAGTGTAGGCCTCCATTCCTAGGCTGGGATTAAAGGCGCACACCCAGCCTCCCACTATTCTTGACAAGAATTAAATCTCCTCTCTCTTCCATGTCTCTAGCTTCCTTGGACTAGTGGTCCCTCGAGCTTCTCACCACAACAGGTTCTTTTCCTTGCATTGTCTGCTCCTCTTGAGTCACTTAATTTATAGCTCTAGTTTTGACCTCAGACTGACATTCTTTCCAGGGCCAGAATGTCTTTCCTGTGCCCATGGCCTCGCTAATTGTATAATAATAACGGTGATGATGATCAATGTGACTGAATGCTTCCGATGAGCGGTCCTGGCACTTTATATAGGACATCACTCTCCATGGGGCCCTCACTCCTGTGATGGAGGTACTGTGCCTTCCCCTGAGACACAGAGAAGTTAAGGGACTCCCCAAAGTCCAGAGCTGGTAAGTAAAGGAGTTGGGGTTCACAGCAGGCACTCTGGATCCAGGGTCCCCAAAACCACTCACATCTTCAAAACAAACCTCCTGCTCCTCTGAGGGTCCTCTGCCTTGCAAAGAGGCTACACTCTGGCAAGCTAGGGGCCTGGAAGGCATCTTTACTGCCCACCTTCTCCTTGAGCTCCCAGCTATCAGCAAGCCTGTCACATACTCTCTCTGCCAACGTCTTTTAAATCCATTCTTGCTCTGGACTGAAAGTTCTTATCCACCCAAAATTCATATATTGAAGCCTTCACCTCTAAATGCTTTGGGAGGTGCCTAGATTTAGATGAAGCCTCCAGAGTAGAGCCCTCATGAAGGATTCGCACCCTCAGAAGAGGAAGAGGCCAGAGCTTCCTTTCTCAACTGTATGGTGACACCTGCCAGCCAGGAGGTGGGTTCTCACCCCACCCTGATCCCAGACTCCCCACCTCTGGAATCATGAGAAGTAAATGACTTACGTAACCTACAATTTCCGTGGCATTTTCTTGTGCAGCCTGAGCTAAGAGATTTCCCTCCCCTAATTGGGTCCACAACTTTCTCTATAGGGGTGGCAAGCAAGCATCTTAGCGATTTCAGCCTGGACTTCAGTAGCACTTCCCTCTATAAGGAAGCCCAGGGTCTGATTCAGGCCACAGCTGTTCTATGTTATGAGCTTCAGATTCAAACCAGAGTCCTGGCCTTGTGCCCTCATTTCTGTGCCTCTACTGTAATGCAGCCACCATCCTCTCCACCCACCCACCCAGTACACCCCCTTATCCAGGGCAATCAATACAGGAAGCTCATGCCCCCACGTTAGCAAGTGCCCAAGTCAATGGCTGCAGAGAGCTCTGTACCATGAAAGACTCCACCCTCTTGAGGGTAATGCTACCTATTATTACTTTAAATAAAGTTTTTCCTATCTTTTTGTGTCAGGCAGGCTCCTGTTGTGTATGGTGATAGTTTTTCCCTCAGATGTCTCTGACTTTATTTTGCATGTTTCCTTGTGAGTCCTTGGAAGAAGCAAACCCCTGGACATCTTCCCTCTGCCGCCATCTTGCCAGACTTGAGATATTATTTTCTATTACAATAAAATAAATCTATTTTGTCATTTTTTTAGCTGTGGCTTCTTTTTATTAATATTTATAATATATAATTTATGATGTCTGACAAATCACTTCCAAAATGCAATTCTTTTTTAAAATTTATTTATTTTTATTATTTATTTTATTTTGCATTGTTATCTACCCCAGGGTTTTCCCACCACCTTATCACCCACGAACCATTGTCTTAATCTTTTGTGTCCCTCGCATCCCTGATGTCCCCCGCCCTTGCCCTCTCATGCTCTATGCTTCAATTCTGCTGAAAGTAACTTTTAAATTTTTCTTGTCTGTTTGTTTGTTTTCCCTTTATCCCTCATATAAGTGAGACTTTCCAGAGTTTTTCTTTTTCTTTCTGGCTTATTTCTGCTAGCATGATTCCTTCTAGCGCCATCCATGTTGCCATGAATGACATGTTTGTCTTTTTTTGATTAATGAATAATATTTCATTGTGTACATATACCACAGCTTTTTGTACTACTCATCTATTTTGGGCATTTGGGTTGTTTCCATATCCTGGCTATTGCAAATAGTGCTGCAGTAAATACCCAAGTACAGGTGTTCTTTTAAATTAGTGTTTTTGTAACATTTGGGTAGCTTCCTAGAGGTGGGATTGCCAGGTCAAATGGTAGTTCCATTTTCCGTAGTTTAAAGATCCTCCACACAACTTTCCATAGTGGCTGGGCCAGTTTGCATTCCCACCAGCACAGCAGTATAAAGTGTCCCTTTTTCTCTACATCCAAGCCAGCACTTGTTCATTTTTTGTTGTTGTTGTTTTAGTTTTTGTGTTTTTTTTTTTTTTTGATATGGACCATTCTCACTGGTATAAGGTGGTATCTCATTGTGGTTTTGATTTGCATTACCCTGATTATTAGTGATGCTGAGCATTTTTTTCATATGCCTATTTGCCACTTGTATTTCCTCTTTGGAGAAATGGGTTTTGTTTTGTTTTGTTTTGCCCTATACAAGTGATAAGGGCTTGATAACAAGATCCACAAAGAACTCACACAACTTAACAAAACAAGACAAAAAACCCAGTCAAAAATGTTGATGTATAGTTTTTTGGCACCATACTTATCATGGTCAGTTATTAAGGTCATGCTTGTTAACCAAGTGAATTGAAATACTTTTTTCAATAATCTGAAATAGTTTGAACAATATAGAAAGTTCTGGTTCTTTAAAATTTAACCAAAATTCGATATTTTTTATTCTTGGGCCCATATTTCTCACGTTCACTTGTTAAGGTAACATGTGACTAAATCCAGGCTAATGGAATGGGGTAAACCATACAAACTTCTAGGCCTG